>BQNB010024143.1:4891-61049 GCA_026074375.1 Tanacetum coccineum
CATGCATCCTTTTAAATATCACAAAACCCATCACGGGTACATATATAATAAGCACATGTCCATCTTCTTTTCTTTTTTTTTTTTTTTGCTGCTCATCTGACGCAACAACAGTGAGCTTTTACACTCACTGTTTTTGGTTTCATTTCTTCCGCAGCGAACTCACATGTATTCTATCTATTTTGCATGTTTACAACTTATTTAGTTAGCAACGAGAAGACTCCATTTCTAGACACAAGGACGATCTTCTCGCCCTTTGTAGTACGCACAGCTGCAACAGCAGCAGTAACCTGCCATGGCTCGTGCGATTCGGTACAAGTTGGTGTCGAGTGGGTGCGATGCCTTAGTACGAAGCAACAAGCATGGGTTGCTTGCAACAGCAGCACTACTTATGCAAAGTCGAGGCTTTCGCGAGTGAGACTACAAGAGTAAATGACATAGCACGATAAATGTTAAGTTACAAAAAATGACTTACGAAGGTCCGAGTGTTTGCTAGACGATGAGATGTGTAGTAGTGACGAGGAGTTCGAACCAACCCTTGGTTACTACTCTTCGAACCCGACGTTCCTTAGCCCTTGAATCCAACGAAAGCGAAAACCTAACTCTCACCGATTTGTGTAATCTTTGTTTTCAAATTTTAGTTGAGATAAATTTGTTAGTGCATGGTTCCTAATTTATACGCAAGGTGATCACTAGTTTTCTGAGGCCATGCATGTGAATGACATTATTTACACCCACTATTGATGTATGATACTATTTGTTATGATTGTTCTTTTCTAATACTATTAGGGAATAGAGGCTATTGTTGTATTGAAATGTGAAACAAGACGTAGCATGTGAATGATCTCGAAAGGTGTAGGACATTGGATGTAAGAGATGTAATGATTGTGTTGGCTTGCCTATTTTGAATTTTCTACTGATTGACTTAGATACTCATTTGTATGTTAGAGTTTTGAGGAAATGAAACGTCAAGTTATATTGTTTATTTGGTAATATTTAAATATTGGTCCATTTATAGTTTTATTTATTGAAGTATGAACGGGTTCACAAAATAATATAGTCGTGCGACTTTGTTTCGCAAGGCGTGAAAATATGATTTTTATTGCTACGCGTTTTCTGAAGTATCCCTTTTTGATCCGTAACCAAAATGACGATTTATACGTGCTATTATAATTCTCAATAGCGTAAAATATTGCATGTCGCTTGAAGGATAACTTTTTATTGGAAGGAAATGGCAAAATTTGTAATGGCTTGCGATACATACTTTTGCATAAAATGACAAGGGGTTCTAAATTTTTTCGAGGTGCTACATCCGCCCCATGTTATGCGATTTCGTCCCGAAATCAAGACGTTGTGGTAGGTCTAATGATTACGATCTTTGATTTTAGGACTTCACTTATAAAAAGGTTTTTTCGTCAAAAAACACTTTCACAAATTAACTTGATTTAACTTAAGACTTATATTAGTTAACTTAATCAGACGTGTCATGCAAATAATCAAGTTACTATTATATCAAATCTATTTTGTTTATCAATTAATGTAAGCGGATTTCTCTAACCAAACTGTAAAGATCATAGACAAATCTTTAGAATTATATAGTACACAACGGGTACTTTGACCTATATATACCGTTATGCGTATACAATCAAAGTTGATGAACAAAGTTGATAAGATTAGACACGATAGAATTTCAATGTAAGCTTTAGATTAACAAGATCATAGTAATACCAAATGCTTATTTATTATATTAACATCACCGAGTTGTCATAAGAGGTTTAGCCTCTCATGGCTACAGAGTTCATAATAACAAAGTTAAATAGATAGATAAGAAACATAACAGAGAGTTCGATAGGAAAAATGGATCAAATATCCCCGATCTATCAAGTATCGAATTTCACTAAACCGTATTATACTAAGTACTATTAAACCGTCTTCGTCTTCGCCGAAATTTCGTGTATAAAACTCAGGAAACAAGAGAGAAATATTGGAGATGAGTGTGTTTTTTTAGTTGTATGATATCTCAAATGGACAAATTTCGTCTCTATTTATAGGTTGATGTTAGGATCACATAAATGGACCCGAACAAAGAAGCTTCGGTCACTCGAAGATACAAGACAAAAGTCTAGCTGCTGAGAGTACTTTATCATAGTATGATAAGATTCATCCAAATTCACGCGTATAATGCGTACCTAGATGTAGTATCTACAGACAACAGACTCACCCACGAAGACCTCCCTCAAGATATGCACCAATCATCACTCCAGTCGACGACAATTCTGAACACGATCTAGTCTGACATCTGTTCACATAATGAAAGAGATTGCACCTAAGTCAGAACAAGTTCTACATTCAATTTCGAGTGTCAGATACAGTGTAGTACTTATGAGACGTAAGCTCTACAAGATGACATAAGCGCTATTCTTCATTCAATTTCAGTACCTTAAATTCATATGCCATCACGACAAGAAGGTTATTATATGGACTTTCAATTCAAGGCACTTAAGTCTTACTACTTCTATAATTTATGCGCGACTCTTGAATTCACCACATTAATTGTTAGAGATTTCGTATGGCAAGTCGAGCGAAGGGGGAGTCGTCCGCGGCGGAGCGCATTGGTAGTCGAACAGATGGTGGCAGGGGCGCTATCAGATGATATGTGCAGAGGATATGGTGAACATGATGTCTTTGAGTGAGACATACAGGTATTTTAGAGGCAGTTGACAATATTTGGAGCGTGAGACGAAAACATGAGTGGTGTTTCTTCAACACGTTGAGTCTCTCTTCATTTCTCAGCTTTACGATGAGGGACAAGTGTCTAACTGTATTGAAGGAGTATTACTAGTCAGAGGAGATTTGCTTTAGCGAATTGTTAATGCGTGAGTATACGAAAGAATAAAGTACCAATCAAACAAATTAACCTTCTACTTTAGTAGTAGTACATTGCAGCTACTAGCGCTGCAGCCAGATTTTCTAGTCTATTGTCAGACTCCTTTGATTCTCACAGTAGGTGTGCGAGACAAAGAAGAGCGATAGATGAGTACACTATTTTAGTCTGGGTATTCAATATGACATTACGATCTGGCATCAGTGTATCTTTTTACTGTCACTGGTTTTACTTGTATGTCTGAGGACGTCTTAAGATACAGTATACTGAGAGACAATGGGCACATTAGGGAGATTTAGCGGCGTAGCTGAGAACACTTGATGGAGGCAACATGCAGGTAAGAGCGAGTAGGATTGGTCTACACTGCGAGTCACAGAACAGATCTTCTGCGGGAAGTCTGAAACGCGGAGTAGCTCTTTTCGCTCGAAGGAGACTCGGTATCTGCGCGTTCATGCAATACTAGTGTCGTAGAGCGTGCTTGATAGAAAAGGCGTCCAGGTGAGTGATATACGAGAGATGACTCTGCAGTACATCATACAAGATAGGCATCTGTGTTCGATACTGTTGGCAACGATCGGTACGGCAAATTAGGACAGTCAGAGAGGTGGAAATACGAAGATGCACACGAGATACGAAGTGGCTATTGTCTGAATGGCGGGCGAGTAGAGGCGGAAATCCGAGTGAGTATTTGATCGCAATGACAACCGGGTACACAGTCGGCAGGCAGTAGTCTAGTCCTGTTATGAGGGTACTATCAGAGAAGGCTAACGATCGCAGCTTCTGTATTGAACCAATCTGGTAGCGAGAGACCTCTAAGTCAGGTCACAACTTCGAACAAAGGGTACCGAGAGTCTCGCAGCTAATCTGGAGCGAACATCGAGAATATCAAGAAGGCACGTCTGCGAATAAACGGATCCGGAGTCGGTTTTACTTACCAAGTCTCTCTTTCAAGGGACCAAGATCAGGGTGTCGAGTGCAACAATCACTCTTGTGGTCTATACGGGCTCTATGGGGTATACGAGAAATCCAGGGAACTAATGAGAAACTCTTGTAGAGACTCTGCCAACCTAGGTGAAACTAGGTCACTGATCGCGGAGCGGTCTCAGTCTTACAACTCTCGGGGGATCACAATCCAGCGCGCTATAACCGAATAAAGCACAGATACATCTGAGCCTCATATCTTATCTCTACATAGGCGACGCACGCACAGGATTAAGACACACACACAGTATCTGCAACAGGATTTCACTTGACTATCGTCACTCACGTTCTCATTGATTAATTTGTTCTAAAGACACTCTTAAACAATGATGACAGTACACACATGAAGGAATAACACGATCAGCTCTATCGGGATCGTGCCGAAACTACTTCGTTATCCGACACTTAAGTTGTCAGGAGAGAGATATAAGAGAGTGTAGCGGAATGGCGATGTATATAATGGTGTTTCTTAGAAGGTGTAGTTGTTTATAAAGTGGAAGGTTATGTCAGGAAGATAGAGCCGTAGAATTAAGAGAAACCCGCTTTAGTTATTGTGATCACTCTTTATATTATTAAGTATTGGTTGTACCTGGTATTGACAATACCAACTTTGGCTATATCTTAGAAACATTTATATACAAAAGTTTGGTATTGGTATAATCGCTCTCTGTACGCAACTGTACATTATGTAAACTAGAATTGAAATCCAAATTAAAAAAGTGAAACTACGTTTCTCACAAGTTTTAAGTTGCACAACTCAAAATTTAGCTTAGTTGCTAATGCAACAATCAGTTGCTTATGTTTTTATCAATAGCTATAGAGAAAACTTCATTTTCAAGCAATTTGATTTCTGCATTATAGTGCAGTAAACTTGGCACACGTTATGGTGGACTTGAGTACTTTACTTGAACTTAGAACCCCTTTTTCGGCTAAAACTTATTTTTTCACAATGTTTCAGAATAAGACTCAAATAATTTGTCAAAATTGTTCTCTGTTTCATGCCATTAGAGGAGCAATTAATTAATTTCTAAGTATAACTACAAAAATTACACTACTTGGTCTTGGAACATTACTATATATCTTATTTACCATTATGCTACATGCCAAAAACAGTGGCAAACACACTGTGTAAAACCATTAGCCCAGCCCAAAGTAAAAAAAATAATTCCAGGCGTACCCAAAAATTAAAAAAAATAAGGCTTACAAATACGGACCCATCACACTTTAACTATTACGAAATTTTTATATATAAATTTTATTTACACAGCCTATAATAATCAGCTCAACACTATTGACAAAACACAGTCTTCATAAGCATGAACAACCCAACTAGCGATCAAACGCGTGCAAAACAGTCATCTCCAGAGAATCCATGCCTGGCGACCACACACAACCGACCACCACACACTGCGGGCGCACACATAGCGCTCTCTTCTCTCAAATCACTTCACACACGCATTCTCTCTATAAACACGACTCAGAGGCAGCACCGATAGTGCAACAATAATACACTGCAACGTGACACCATCAAGACGAAAAGACACACTCTCACACACAAACACACATCTGAATGGACTGACTCCCATACCTACATAACCTGACTCACTCAACACTGTAACTTATAGTCAATCGTCTATAAATCACACAGACCGACATAACAAACTCTCTCACACACACTACATACAAACACAGCGGCATCTCACTCACCACGCGAGATTCATCGCATACACAACAAAAAATCACACGGCAGTGAGATGCTCAAATGACTCTTGATGAATCTAGTGAGCGTCGCGACTACAACTACTCACACTAAAGATGCAGATGCACAGATTCTAGACATCCTAGATGCGTACGTAAATCTCTGCGATGATCCCGAGACATAGCTTCACACCTGGAACCGAAACACAAAAACATGACAACTTATGAGAGTGCGTTTACCCAAAATAAGCAAACACGACTAACAAACACACAACTTTGCGCTGGATTCACACAACTTCACAAAAACTCTCACTATACAAACTATCACTAGGTCCAACGTTCGACAACACACGATTCGTTAAGAGAGAGATATTCTGTATCAGACACGGTGGCGCTTTGTACTTGACTGGTCGACTAATTCAGGGGGTATTTATTATAAGTTTTTTACTATGACTACACTTGTCGAGCGACATACTGGTCAGCACACAAATACTCATCCGGAAATGCAGACTGTCAGAGACAGCACAATTTGCCTTTTCGCGTTACTTCAGACACACATCCTACTTAGACAATGCATTCTATCCAAAGCTCATAGCTGATGTCTCTCCATTGCGCTCAAATCTATACATCTTTTCTCAAGACCTCTCGCGTACGTGTCAGTTTTCTGTATGCCTCAGTATTTTTGTGTGTATTCTACCACTTATGGCCTAGTGTACTAGCTTCCATGTGGGGAAGAAATTGGGGGTTCCACACAACGGTCTTTTCCTAGCTCTTTGGTATCATCTGCACCTCTACAAACTCTCACAAAGTCGTTCTCACAGCCTGAGGCTTGCAGCATATCTCTAGCGGATATGAGACCGCTATATTGGGAGGAGTCTGAGACTCTTTCTGCAATATGTACTCTCATGTCACTTGCACTGACATTTATTGTTGCTTACTTACAAAGTCAGTATTCCGTAAAATGACAGTGTTGCCGAGCCCCCTGAACATAAAAAGCCCGAGCACACAGAAGGCTTCCTCTAACTCATAGATAGAGCTTTATCAAACGGTAAGAGCGATACATGGATTCAGATGCTTTGCCCCATCTAGATATTCTATTAAGTGGGCGTATCTACAGTTTTTTCATCACATAGGAGAAGGGAGCTCCTTGGATCTACTGGTGATGTGGTTGACGTAGGTCTCCGTGGCATGCATCGTCGATAAGGCAACGTTCAAAAGGAGACATGAGTTTTTCTAAGAGCGAGAGTCGTAATACGTGGGACGTGCTCGATTGACGCATAGTGGGTAACGGCTATACGGGTGATCCATTACGTTTCCAAACGACACTTCGCTATCGAGTAAAGACACAATGTCGGGACTGCTTTCAGTATTAATTTATTCAAACAGATATAAGTCTTCAATTGCTTGATTAGAGATGAGCTTACAAAGCGGACTGTCAAGATGTCGACATTGTATATCTATCATTGGGCTTTGCTGATGATTTGCCTCGGCTAGATGGTGTATGGGGAGGGTCTGTGAAGTCTACTTATCTATTCCTTTTTCTATCTATTTCTGCTTTAGTGTATCACTGACAGCAGACAACAATAGTCCCACTACTGTTATGTAGTTCATTGCATCAACTCAAGTTAGCATGAGTCGATAACGGAGATCTTATCGAATCAGATACGAGATGAACGTAGTCTCTTTCTCAATTATCGGAGGACGGGCTAGTTGTCTTTGGGGGTTGTCATGGACTTCCGGAGTCTTTCTTGCAGGCGTATAGTTCCTCAGAGATGTCTGTGTCGCGTCTCCAATAAAGAGCGAGAGTTGTAGAGGTGTTGCACATACTTCTCCAATCTATCTAAGTATGGGGGAAGCGCTAGTGCTAGAGTGAGGACTATTATTGTCAGGATTGATATGTTACGTAGTGCGATGCTCCATGTGTAGAGCACACATGTCGGAAACTCCGATATGGGCTGGTGTAGAAACCATCATGTGTGACATGTGTCATTTACGAGTTTTGAGGCTCATGAGAGATACTTCCGTCATCATCGAGTTGTTTGTTTCGTTTTCACTCCTACGAGAGACAGAAGCGCAGAGTAGCCGCAAAAGGTATTATAGGGTGGCGCTACTTGGAGGTACTCTTTAGCGGGTGAGGCTACCTTTAAGTTGTGTCTCTGTTATCAAAAATTATGTCTCTGTATCTCTAGGTTCAGTGAGTACACACAGCTGTCTTGCATATTCGGGCACTTATAGATCACAGACGCCGGGGAGGTCGTGATACAGATACACTTAGCGATGGGAGTGAGCACTATCAAAGTCTACAGTCTATAGGTGTGAGGCAAGGTGAGACCACCGTCACAATAGAACAGGTATACTGTGACTCAGTCTGATCATGATATTGATTAGATATATGTCGTATACGAATTCTGTGAGTAGAAAGACATCGGTCTATTTCGATCATCGGTAGGTTAGTCATAATGTTTAGTATTAGGGTTATAGTGACGAGGAGAAAGATGATCTCTGCTTTTTAGATGAGTGAGGGACAGAGTAGATGATCGAGAGGCTGGAGGTCTGGTGCGGGGGAGAGGGTAGTATGTAAGCTGAGAGAGGAGTAGTGTTTATGGGCGAGTTAGTAAATTTTTGCTGGGTGAAGGGAAACACACGGAGAGAGAATCAATGTTGTGGCGAGTATATTCTGGTTCATCGGCTGATGACAGTGGAATATCTTGTAGTATCGGAGATGAATACATATGAACAATTCTAGCATGGGATGATGATTTGGATCTAGGAGGACACAGTTGGAGTGGGTTATGATACAACATAATACTGATGAGTACAGTTAAGCTGTGGTTTCTCAGGGGAGACTGGTGGAGTCGGCGGATTAAGTATTGGTATCTGGCAGTTGGAAGGGAGAATCAGACATCACAGTGTAGACATCTCTGGTTACTTAACTTACATATTGATCTCGACGAAGACTGACTCTGGCAGAGTAATAGTGGCGCTATGGCGAGACGCGAGAGACTAGCCATTGGTGGCACGGTGTGTAGGGTAGGTTTGCGCAGAACAACTTTAACTGGATGGATGTCTATAGACAGTCTGAGAGTGCGGTCATATAACGGCTCACACATGGGTGACTTTGATCTTCAATGGGGATATGTGTAGGTCTAGACTGAGGGGCGATAGCAGCACAGGAGCGACTAACAACGGGGTTTGTTCTTTATGGACTAGGGGTGTGTATTAGTACGTAGAGAGACATGTGGTGTTAGGTCATTTGCGCATTTACTGTGAAAGAGGGCTAGGTAGTGTAGACGACAGAAAAGATGATTCATTAATACATGGCATGTTCGACCCGAAAACAGGTTTCTATGACAAGCTTAATTGCTCCTGTATATTGTATAGTCTTCCCTTATCATATTCAGTGATTCGCGTGATCGGGGGAGAGAGCGGTCATGTATCGTTAGTTGTTCGTGTGCTGTCCAGTCAAGATTCTTATTTGTCAGTGACATGAGATTCATGGCATATCACACACGCATCAGTCCGGAGTCGACTGCGTAGAAGGACGCCTAGTTGTATCGGATTTGAAACAATAACCTCGTGTCGCTTGGGCAATTCCGGTTTGCTTCGAGGCCATGGTTCTACTAGGGTGCGCAAAGAACACAGCTGCACAGAGAGGACGCAGCACAGAGTGAATAGTATTGCCTGCAGGTGTTGGAATGATTATTCAGGGAGGGACAATGAAACTGCGCATGATATATTGGAAGCACTAGAGACAAAAGGAGTGGGAGTTGATGAAGGTGTTATAGGACTGTTGAGTACAATTGTTTTAATATTGGATGAAGATTGACAGAAATGTTGTGGAGCTAAAGAGAAATAAGTGGACAGGGTGACATGTTGGGGAATAGGATTACTAAGTACTTTCTAGTTTCTTTACTGGTTTAGAGGGCAGCGGTAATGAGTTTTAAAGAAGTGACAGGATGTATGTTAGCATTTAGTTCTATGAACGTGTATGTTCTTTTGATGAATTGGGTCTGATGAGTAGAGATAGGAAGCTGTAGCTAATAACCGTGATATACAAAACATGGAGTATGATAGGTATACCTATAAAAGGCCTAGCACACTATGCTTATACATATAAGAGTACCGAAAAAGATCTGGAGCGGAGTAAATAACTAGACACATAGGAGTATATATCACTTTAGATGAAAAAAAAAAAAAAAAAAAACTTGTGGCGAGAATATAGGTGATACAATAAACATCTCAAATAAGGGAGAAGCGTTACAAAAATTATCGATAGGATCGAGAATCGTTTTAAAACCACAACACACTCAGCGTTCTAGGATCCATGTCTAATTTAGTAATAACTAGTCTATACAAATGTGCCAATAGAAAACACCGAGTAAACGCATGAACAATTCGACAGTTCAGGATATCTCTTTATATAGTGGTGTCGAATTCACTACACATTAGGAAAAAACTCAATAATGGGTGAAAGGGGAACAGTCTAAGCGTTTTTGATCAGTTCTAAAGAAAAGGGGCACCCTAGGTGTTTCTCAGTTTATAACTCCTTTAGAGAGCTACTTCTACGACGTACGAAATGGTTGTCTGCGGCAGGTTTACACATTACATACAAAAAGAACTAAAGTTTATAGACTAGAGTTAAAATAAAGCTATACACACTAAGCCGGCAAGACATCAGGGAAAAATCAAGCGTGCAGGATTATCAAGGTTGGACTATACAAGTCCACTTTAAGGACGAAGACATTCTTAAAAAGGAAGAGGAAACATTGAAGATAAAAGCGTAATACACATAAACATAATTTATCAATTCGCAGAAAAAAGACCTTGGCGACAACAGGTTCAGATACTTATTATTTGCGGGAGATTTGTCTCTGCATGGAAGACAATGTTATTGAATACAAAGATATCCTAAGCAAATTATGACAGCTGGAAAGTGAAGAAACTGACAAAATGTGAGCTAATTATAAACGTCACAAGGATAGCGACACGATGACACTGGTCTTTTCTCCGGTCACACGTCGCTCCTAGACAAGCGAGAGATGCGGAAAAAAACAGATCACTTGACGGACTTTGACCGACATTACAATGGACGGTGTTCTCTGTCTATTAGGTGTCATAGCCATAGATAGGCCTGGATATTGGAGCCTGATGGGTTCGGGTGAGTTACTCGCGTAGCTTCGGCATAATATGGTTATTGATATATAACAGGTTTAAACGGAAGTGTCTAATATCATAACATGCAATGGTTAAAAAAGCGCTGCCAATCAAAGCGGTTAACATTCATAGCACATGAAGGGGAAATCAAGGACATTGTTTGCCTACCCGTGACATTGAATAAATCACCCAAAGATAGGTGTATAGATATTCCGTCTATTCTTTTAGTGTACCGTTTTGGTAGCATCACGCATCGTCAAGTCATTTATTTTTGATTGCCTTGTTGCAAAGATATTTTTCGCCTAAAGATTTGCCGTTGGAGGGAGGTGGATTTCAATGGAAGGGCCATATGTCGATGAATGGGTTTCTTGGATCGTAAACTCTTCGGATTCCTAATCAAGCATAAAAGGTTGTTAGAAGAGGTTGTGTTTGGGTTGGTGGCTAATTTGGGCTTATCGTAATAAGATGTGTCTTTGATGGTTTTTCTCCTTCTAAGGCAGGATATATTTGATGATGTTGTGTCGAAGTTCTTTGTTATAGGAGTACGGTTTAGATTAATGGGGCCCTTAGTTGGGTTGATTGGGCTAAAAAATTCTCATCGGTAACTTAGTAATTTTCTAGTTTCTTGCTAGTTTTTTAATAAAGTGTTGTTCAAAAAAAAATTGGTCCATTTGTGTTGCCACATCATTATGTTGAAATTCTTTTGTAAAAATTTTGTGATCCTATCAATTCTCTATTTAAAAATAATCAATACATAGGATAGTGTTTGGGGGGGGGGGTGGGGGGTGTTGAGGGGGGGGAGCCGTTTAAGTTATAACAATATCCAAAGTAAATATTTGATGACCAGTTTTGATTGATTTAAGCAGATGTCAACTCATTTCGGAACTCGCCCAAGTCATGCACTTTCCATTATCTACTTATGAAGGTCGAGTATTGTTTCGAGTGTGGTAGGGACATTACTTGGAACCTTTGAAGAAAACATATTTAAGTCTGAACTCAAAATGCCTACTCCTAACCTTTGTTGACTTTCTTTCTCTTGGAGTTGGTGACCTTGGCTAGAAAATAAACTCAAATTATGTTTGCACAGGGTTAAATAACAATAGCTCCAAGTCCAACTCTTCTTGGACATGGTCACTCAAGGCGTTTTGATTCTTTGTATATGGTCAACTAAGTATTTTAGAACCTGGTCAGTAATTTGAGCATCTTGAAAGACAGTGTCTAGGACAAAGTCAGCCTTCTGGAAGTGGCTGAAGGTGTCGAAGTGGAATGAAATGTGTGGAGTGGTTCTTCTAGTTGTCTAGGGATATCAGGGAGTGGTAAGGGTTTTTATCTACTAAGTTCAGCCAATACTTCATGTATGTCTCTTGTAAGAGTATTCGCCTGGTTGCTAAAGCAAGTAATTGACGTGGTGGCGGAACCATCGCTTACAATGGCTTTGAAGCTATAGCTGTTATCGTATAAGAGTTAAATAAGTTTTTTTTTAGAAAATGGCGAAAGAGATTGAATATACTTGTAAATAGCAGTCGGTTGAGGACCATGGTCTTTGCATTTTGCAATTGGGACCTCAGGTATCACCTTTTTGGTTTTTTTGGGCCGGATGGACACTTTTGTAGTACCATTCCTTTTTGCGTGTATGAATCTAAATATTGTAGCTTCAAAAATGTAAATCGAACATGCTATGGCATAGGGTTATGGAATATTTAGACTATAACTAAGGTTATTGGGTAATTTTAGTATTATTAGATCGTGGTAGAGAACGAAAGTGCAAACAAACCCATGTAAATCCTTTTGGTTGAATATTGAAGGAGGAAGGTGCTTAAAGGAAATCACGTATTCTTGTTCTTTCCCCAAGTTTCGGATCTTTCGATTGTTGTTGTTGATGATGAGAAATGGATTGTATCAGTTGATTGTTCATTTCTCTGTAAGTTATGATGATGAAAAATTTATTAAATAATGAATGTATTTTTAGGTGCATAAAACATAAACCGTATTTACATACTGTTGGCTTTATATGTGAAGGTTTCAGGGATTTTTTGGATTGAGATAAAAGTGAGTTTGCCGATGTTGCGGACAGTTGTAAGCCTAGCCTATATCAATTACATTGTTAGAGTGTTGTATAGATGAAGTAGTAATTTGATGTTTATGTTTAAAAGTGTAACCCATTGTAGTGTGACCCCCAGCATGACTACCGCTAATGACAACTGTTTTGGCAAGGAATCATAGGTTGCAATCAAGATTCCATTGCCATTTCGTTCCCATAAGGCAAAGTCCAATGATGTTACCATACTAATAATAGTACTATATATAATTCGCAAGATGATAGGACATATTCTATTGAAATCAGTTTATTGGTAAAAACCTACCTTAGTTCTACCTCTTGTATGCGTTGTGCGGTTGCAATCACCAGAAAGTGTAAATCCCACTAACTCTTACGTATGGCGTCCGATATAATGCTGGTATTATAGTTAAGATGTCTTTAAGAGTGTTATTGAAAAACCTGATGCTATTTGCTTGATGTTTGTAATTTTTTTAGAGTCGTACCTTTAGCAACTTGGCATCTTTATCATTTTGCCCGACCGGCAATTCATTGTAGGCTGCAATATAGGGGAAGTATGCTGAGGAAATTGTCGTTCGAAATGTTGTGAGCTTAAGGTAATTTGCCAAAAGAATAAGAAATGTCATGTCGCAATGTCCGTATCCCACGAAGGTTTTTTGCTCAACTTAACCTGAGATCTGTAAGTTGCACCAGAGTTTGCTAAACAACGGTTGAAGAATTCTGTTCTACAAACTGTCCATGTTTGCTTGTATGGGCGTACCCTGTAAAAAATATCCATAAAGAATATGAGAATTGTTTATTTTAATTTTTGTTTCAGAGTAGTTGCATGTTGGGTGCTTTTTTACCTGTTTGTCTAAAAGGATGCAGCAAAATTTTATAGGTTGCCATGTCTAATTATGTTTCGACACCCACTTACGATATACCCAAACTTCTATTATTTTGTTAGAATCTGTTGATGTTAAATCTGACACATTTGTTATTTCTGGTTCTGCAGCAACCATTTTTCCTTTATCTTCACGACTGAGATTTGTGTTACTGGTTATTTCCGTTGGTACTGTTGTATTAATTGATAACACATATAAAAAATAAAAACTAGGCAAAGAAATCAATGTTACTATGAAAGAGACATTAGGATCGGAAAACGTAATCAGTCAAAAATAACATAGGTTAGTAGGGTAGCTTTTAAAAAAATTGGATAGAAAAACATATTACATTTTATGAATTTGGGTTATATAAAAGCTAAAGCTATAATCCACATAATTTAATACCAAATTTTTTTTACACCAAAATGAGATGTGACAATATGATTTTATGTCCATGAAACTAAGAGAGTATGGAGGAAGAATGTATACTAATTCTGGTCCATTTGTGTTGCCAACATATTATTATGTTGAAATTCTTTTTAAAATTTTTGTGATCCTATTCAATACGTTCTATTTAAAATAACCAAGTCAAATAATTGAAACAATGAGCTGTATAATATGATGAATATTCTCCACAATACGAACATAAAGACGCTAGGCCATAATGAATAGAAAGATAATGGAGTTAAAAGTTTATTGTTTATCGTGAGTTTATTTATCAACTCCCAGGTAAGCAAAAGTCATCGCTATCAAACCCCTCGCGATTAACCTACGTTACATAATTCTTATAATCTTTAGAACAATGCAACATTTAATGTAGGCTCCTCGAACGTGTACACCGAACATGAACACTATACAAAACCTGCGCGAATCAACTTAGGTTAATCCGTGAAAAAGTTCAAGAGTCAAATTTACATGCATACAAAAACCATTTCAAATATGATTATTTACGTAAAAAAACGCGAAATACAAAGCATATCCTTTATATTATAATTTTAGTACACAACACTACCAAAATTAAACAGTGTTGCAAAACAAGGTCTACAAGACTGATTAATAGCCGATTCGACGCAACAAGGCCATTAACTTTGGCTAAATGCGATTAATGTAACAGGGTTAAACAAAATGGTTAATCGTGGTACCAAAAAACGGTGTCAAATGCCAAAACCCTATCCAACCTTATTTTAAAGAAATCTAAAACACCACCGTAAACTTTGTTGAACACTTAGTATAACTGCTTAAAATCAATTACATAGTTTTATTTTTTTATTTTAAAGTCTTTGCCAATAAATATCTAACACACGACGGAAATAGCAACAAACTATGTCGGAAAATATCCAAATTTTGCAAAAAATAACCGATCTGATTAATCGCCGTTATCCCACCTAATGACCAATTACAAGCTACAAGTTGGGATCTACCGTCCGAGGCTAACGATTTAACGATTTTGCAATCCTGCTTCAAATAAAGTCATGACAAACAAATTACAAAGACTGTATTAACATATTAATTCATACCGTGTAATTGCTTCTATATTTCGTTATCTTCCCCGAGCGTACTCATATACCATCTTAATATAACTTCTAAGTTTGACAATATCTTAATTTACATATATACCTTACCATATAAAACTTCGCGCGTTCATTAATAAGTATGGCCAATAAATCGCAACGCTCACAGATAGTCCATTAAAAAAAACAACACTATAGCGTCTAGCGCGCGAAAGAGTGACCGGACAGATATTTTATCGATTATAAAAATTTATTCAAAGTAATAACAAAAAAACAGTGTTCTGATAAAGAAAATGCAAAACAACCAAATATATCACCAGTATATATCTACGTCATTAATAACTGATACAAATGCATCATGTGTTTTTCATAGACTTACAAACAAAATATTTCGACGTTACTCTATTTACAAACACACACACACACGACACGTCTAACAACAAGCACAGTAAAACAAAAATTGCAAAAACTATCCCTTCATGACCTAAACGTATAAACGCGAATCAACGTCAACAAGTTATCAACAAAAAAAATAACTGATAGAAGCTTTAAGCTAAGTATCAGTAAACAGATCAGAATCATATGAGTTAGCAAAAGCTCAGTATTACACCTAATCATGACATCAAGTTGGTCTGCAAATTTCATTGCGCGCACCGTTACACTAGAATGAGATATAGCTTGATGGCTTGACTTGCACACTTGCTTACAGGACGGTTAAACTCATGGTTTCATTCGCGGTTGCTGTTGACTCTATCGAATACTTTATCCTATAGTATCTTTTCTTTCTTACAGAGTGTTGATGACCTTCTTAATTATCTGATATAAGTAGGTACTACCTACAAATAATGAAATTCGAGCACCAACATATTCTATTTTGTGTCACACGTTAGCTTTCTCTTTTCACCGGCACTATACACTTCGATACGTATATTACAGCACCAACGATAACAAGGCGACCATCATAACACTTTTTTTACAACTATAAGCAAAATTAAAATTCAATATATAACTAAAAATAATACATAATTAATTAAAATACATTTTCTCAAAAAATAATTACCATAAAAATTAAAACTACAAACATAAAACTTTCAACTCATACATCCGCGATTCTAAAATAACATGCATCTACAAATTTCTATGCGCGCACTACGCATGATGATTTTTATAAACATAATCATTCAAACACGCCTACCATATGTAAAAACACGATGATTCGTAACTGCCGTTTATCAAATACACTAACACTTTCCTGAACACAACGCAAGGTTCACGCAACACGCATCAATACAAAGTCCATTCATATTGGCCGACAACAACCATGTAACGACACCAACAACCATATTCGTTCTCCTCTAAATCATTACCTCATCCCGGCCATTTCACATCTCAAATGTCAACAAAAAACATCTTATCCAAAACCCTTTAATTCTTAGGTCGTCTAAGTCGTCAAGACATAAGATCTAGTCCGTTCAACATTGCAACAACGACATGCTCTCACAAACACAAAACGACACACACAAATAAACAAAATCATCAATAATATCGCGTACTGAAAACGCTACCTGACGTTGTACGACGATACATTAGGCCTTCACAAAATCACTAACGACGGTTTATGAAGTGAAAGCCAAAAAACACTATATCAGACATGATAAAAATAAAATGACAAGTCACTCTATTGAAACAACTGTTATTGAAAGCGTGTACGTAAAATAAGGTGCATAAAATGAGGTATTTACAGAGTGAAACACAGTCTTTGCAATTTTTTTTACAATTTTATTAACTATAATCAAATAACGGATAAAACAAAATATCCATTGTCAAAAACCCGACTAGACAATACCAACCGTTACTAAATTGTGGTTTTTCATCACTTTCAGGCGACAGCGCAAATCTACCATGAACCAAAAAAACAAACAACCGAACAAATAGGAGAGACAGCCAACTCTTTACCATATGACGACCGAAAAAGTCGGTCGCAACACTCATATACTAGCACAACAACCCTTAAGGTAAAATCTTAGATGGCAAACAGTCTGATATGAAAAACGGCACAGAAGAAAGAAATAGCGCTCAACAAATTGCAAGATACTAAGCATCTATTCATCTAGAGACTACTCCCTAACGATCATATTGTTACCAAAATAACAAAAAACATTTCCTCCCCTACAAACGCACAACATCACACAATAATACAGGCGTTTCATAAAAGGCGACCAAAGACACTCACAAGGACAGAGGCGTAGCGGACTCCAAACACCACAGCAATAGACCAAAAGGCTATGGGCTAAGGCTTGAAACGTCTGAATAGAAGGCAGCAGAAAAAATTGTAATACAGACATAAGAGATAACAATAAAGCACTGATGAGAAGGAAGCTATTCTTTGAAAGTCAAATTTCGACTAATAAAAATCTGACACATTCTTATTACATAAAAGCGAGAAATGTTAAGAGAGTAAATACGAGCATAAAGAATAGTTAATCTTTATATAGGTTACAACTAAATCAGTATTATGACAATAGGTTTAGAAACTAATTAAATTGGTAACATTGAATAAATAAATATAATCTTATTATATGTATGTAAACGTACTTGCTCAATCAACAAGCCAAATGCAAAAACACACAAGGCTCACAAAAAGGCGAAAAACATGGCTATGACCAAAGCACGACTAACGCAAGCACGCTATTATAAAGACAATTGCACAATATAATCGCCTTTAACTCTCATGTCACTTTACTCCTAATGGTCATACCAACTTTAAAACCTTTTTTTAAAATATTCCACTTTTTTGCACATATATACGAAAACGGCGCAACAAATTACGCTCACATCCCAACCTAAATAAGTAAATCAAACAATAAAAAAACATTGCGAGCCCACGTTTGCACAGTACAACAATGTGGTGCATCACATTTTTCTGCATAGTAAAGTGTTATTCACAACGATAGTTTGTGAAGGTGATTGGGAGTAACCCTTAGTGACATCTTACAAAGATAGTAGTTGAAATAAGTAGATTAATTTTAGGTTTAAGAAAAGACTCGGTCACACACCATCCCATTCGTGTACTGTCCTAAAATAGCATATTTCGTAGTGAATCGTAAGCTATACTAATGTGCTATCCGGCAGCGCGCCGCTCCAGCGGCACATACCATAAACAATCCTCCACCAAGCCAACCCTAATGCCGCCCACGCCACCGCAACACCCTACCCCCCCGCCACGCTGCCTCCCCTCGACTCACCCCCCCCCCCCTCGAGCCAACCACCCCCCCCCCCCCCGCCCAATCTCCCACCCTCTCCCTCCTCTCCTCTACCGCACTCCACCCCCACCCCCTCTCCCCTACCCCCCCCCATCTCACCCCCACCCCACCCCACTACTACCCCCACCGCACCCGCCCCCCCCCCCCCCCGCCTCACCACCCCACACCCCCGCCTCCCCGCCACCCCCTACCCACCCCCCACCCGCGCCACACTCGCTCCCCGCACCCCCCCCCCCCTCCCCCAACCAATCCTCCCTCCCTCCCCACCCCCACCTCCCACCCCCCCCCCCCCCCCCCCACCACTCCCCCCCACCCCCCCCCCCCACCCTCCCCCCCAGCCCCCCCCCCCGCCCCCCCCCCCCCCCCCTCCCCCCCCTTACCCGATACGATCGCCACCCCCCAAAGCCCACTTAGGGCAAAAAACATCAAGTAATACACCCTCCCTAACCCCGCCATGGTAGACACGGTGGTTGATATACACTATATACAAACACACACAATCAGTGTATCACTACCCTATCAACAACGACACTCTACCCTCCTCTACCAATTCGTCCACCCCCACATTTATCTCTACCGCTTGTATTGTGATCACCAAAATCCTACAAAATGGAATCAGAGCACATGATGATTAAGACTAAGATTTTGTGGTGCTTTCTTAGATAGTTTAAGATCAAAAGTTAGGTTATTGAAGGTTATGGCCTTATTTTCCTGGCACTCGTATAATTCTCACATTTATGTGGTGTTAAAGATAGTGGATTTTAATGTTTGGTAATAGGAGCCTTCTAGGATCAAGTTGTGCAAAAGAAAACCATGCAAAAGAGCGTTCAAAAGGTGAATTTTTTAGTGGTTTTTTTTTTAGTAAAAAAGTCGTATTTTTCTTGACTTGTTTTTGTCTCACTAACTGCCAATTATCTTAGTTTACTTTTTGTTCCTCTCGTTTGTCAGAGAATACGTACACCGGTATTGTCTTTCTATGTAGTACAAACAGCAATTGCATTTTGTCAGTTGCATCTTTTGTGTATTCTTAGGTTTAACGCTGTAGCAGTTGCGAGTTTTGAGTGTATAGTGTTTTGTCTCAAGTTGAAGACCCTCATTGCGTTTTGACTAAGAGAAACTCTGTCCAATTATAACCTTGATTGCGTTTTGTCTTAAGGGTTGATTGCCTTTTTCCTAAGACACTTCACTGCGTTTTCTGTCTCCCTAACTCACTGTTATTGTACCCTGCGTTTTAATCCCAAGTTGAAGACCATTATTGTTTTGTGGAAAGATTCTGCAAAAAAAAATTCTTCATTCATTTTAGTTTAGAGACCTCGTGACTTGCGTTTGACAAACACATCACTGCATTTTGTCTAAGATTTTCCTAACAGAACTTGTAATACATTTCGAACTTAACTAAACCCAAACCAAATCACAAACAAACAAACTATCACCTAATCTAAACAATCTTAACACCACTTCACATACAATACTAAATCATATGTACCGTTCCAAAATCGATCATAAATACAATCAAATCAACAATCATGTCCCTAAGTAACTCAGATGATATTCAAGCGGGCCAGTTCCGATACCGCCCTCCTATGCTCAGTAGGACTGATTATGGTAAAAATAATCCCATGTCAACAACAAATCCGATTGTACTGTATAGGAAAGGAAAATGGATTGCTAATTCTCTAGACTATTGATCAGGACCAATATTGAGCTATGGAAACAACAAGACTACACTTGGAACAACCCCTGAGGGAGTGTTATAACTGTGACCAGAAAGGCCTCGTACCTATGAGGATCTAAGTGACACAAGAAAGATAGAAAGTAAGCGATACGATGCAATATTCCGTGCATAACCAATATTGTGCTTCACAGGATTACCCAACAGATTATATTACAAGCTCATCAACACAACATTGAACAAAAGAAAGCAATTTGAGACAACTGTCAAAATGCTTCTTCCAAGTTCTGAGCTCACTAAAGAATACTGAGAATCACAGTTGAATCGCGATGAATTTGAGCATTCAAGATGCTTCCAAGTAGAAAACATCATAGATACTATGTTCTGATATTCACAATCTAGTCAACGACATGAGGAATATCAAATGACAATGCCTTAATATTCAGCTGAACTCCAAGTTTGTGAACAACATGTCACCTTGAATGGAATAGGTCTGTGACAGCCGCTTAAATCAACGAAGGTCTAAAGAGACCAAATCACGAAACAGCTTAACGCATATTTTTAAAACATATGAGAAGCACAATGTTGCACAAGAACGACTAATCATTGAAAGAATCACCTCCAACCGTGCTAATGATCAATTTGCATTTGTTTCAACTGTCCAACCTCATGTCTCCCAACAATTACATGTCTAGTCCATACAAAATTCCCTCTCATCTGCAACCCCGCAATCACCATCAATTGCCACATAATTCCCAAAAATGTCACAACCTGATTCCGAACACACCCAAACTGATGAAATACTCGACAACCTCACCAAACAAATGGCACTCCTTGCTCAATCCTTTAGAGCAACACTTCCTCAGACAAACAATCAACTTTGAACCTCATCCAACACTAGAAATCAAGCAACCATTCAAGATGGTCGGGTAGTTGTTCAGAATGTCCAAGGACGACAGTTGCAGAGGTATTTTGCTAGGGTAAATGGTGCATGCAGCCGACAATGGTGGCACGACAAAAAAGAGCCGGCAATTCAATGCGGGTCCCCCCCCCCACAAGGAAAAATCGGTCAAGTGTTACAACTGCAATGTATTGGACCATATGCACGGAAATTATGCCGAAGCGACCTACAGATTCTATTATTTCAAGGATAGAAGCTGCAGAAGCAAGCCAAGAGAATGGGGCGGTTCTGGATGAAGAAACTACTCGTTCTGGCTGTGAACAGGTCAAACCTTTTATTTCAGATGTGATAATCCAAACCAGTCCAAGACGTAGCTCTGAATGAGGACAACATCTTTTTTATTACCCTAGGCAGATGTATGTGACCTTTTGATTCAGATGTTGATGATGATCCTGACTGCTTAGGTCTATATTCATCGCCAATTTGTCCTCCTTCGGGTTAGCAATATCCATAAGCAGTCTATTTCATGACCCAATCAATCTTATCTATGAGTTACATAATCTGGAAAATGCGTAATTATAATATGTTACTAATCTGAAGAACATGGAGATTCATAATGAAGTACAACATGAAAATGTTATTGTTTCAACTAGTGTCGATTATAGGTAAAAGTAAATGTTTATTCCATATAATCAAATAATTTAGTCGGTCGGCATAATATACTGTTGTACCAAGTTCTGCATCTTCCCTCTAAATCTGATTGTAGTGTGTGCTCTAAAAATTATGCATCGTTCCTCATGACCAATAGCCACTGATAATTAAGAGTCTACAAGGAACAAGTTGCCATTTATGAGCAACGTGGTTAAGTTTAATTGACTGAACGTGAACATCGAATGGAATGATCAAATGCTATGCTTATGAAAATCAAAATAAAACGAAAAGAAAATCTTAAAAAGAACTTCATTCCTGTCAAGTGGCAACGTTTATTCAACTATGGAACACAACAAGTAAAGATATTTGAAGAAACTGTAAATACTTTTGAAACAAGTAGTTTAAACAGAAAAGATACCAAATTCCTGATTGATTTTTTCAATCTGACAAACACCTTAAACGATAAATTTAATTTAAATTCGAAAAGCGTCATCCTCACAAGATAAATCCACCATCAAACCTTCCATATAAGGTAAATCCTCATCCTGCTTAGAGAGTTATGACCAAGAGCTAAAACTTTGCGCTAGGAGCCCAAAACCCTTATTCCGCCTCAGACAGGCCAAAAAGGCCCAACACCGGCACAGTATGAAGGTGAAGAACTCTTAAGACTCCTCATTGCCTGGTAAAAGTCCATCTTCTGACAAGAACTAGATTTAGCACGATGACAACGAGAAAAATAGAACTGCATGGAAAATAAATGACTCTGTCTAAGTGAAAAGAGGGTTAACATTACAACCCCACCCACCTAATTACTACAAAAGAAAACTTATGGCAACATTCCCCCTCAGACTCAACTGACACCTGAGCAATTAATTAGGACCATTAGATCTAGAAAAAAAAACGAATGGCCAAAGAGCAAAAGGGCCAATGCCCACCCCTGCCTGTCCTGCCACCATGCGACTATGTGTATCCTCCCAATCACACCGGTCCCCATCCTTGTTCCCCTCGCACGGCTTTCTTGCCAACTACAAAGTCAAGTAAACATTGGTCCTGTATGTAAATACTCAACTATTTTTAGGACTTTGGAAAACTTGTAAAAAGCGTATATCACAAACCAACGGGCATTAACTGAAGGGGAAAGGGTGTTTTGAACAAACAAAACGGTGAGTAACTTAACCAAAGTAATTCATTTTTCAATCTACTCAAAGAACATTTGAATGGACACTCGAGACGTATTCAAACAATCTCATCGGTCACTGAAATCAGGGCAAATAACAAATCAGTTCATATGAAATTTTTAGAAAGCCGAGTATCAAAGACCACAGACATGACAGATACAGATTAACAATGGCAAGCACATTGCGAACAGAAAAACCTTACTCATCACAATGAGAACTATAATCTCTGTACTGGAACTCTTAGTACAAAAGAAGTCAGTTGTCATACACACAAAACTGATTCTACATTAAATTTGCTCTAATTACCCTGCAATGGACTCTGATGCCTATCACTACAGCTCACAAAACCAGATATAAGGCACCACACACATAAATACTAAAAAATTATTAATACTAGAAACAATATACAAAATGATGACCATGCACTCAATGAAAAAACATTTTCTCACAAACTAGAACAGTACGAACACAACTCACACTTAAGACAATTAAATATCAAACATCTCAAAGAACGATATCTTTGGAAAAAAAAACCATATACATGAACTTCGCAATACTTCACTATCATTTTGCGATTGCTACTGTATTACGCTGATCGGTGAAACTAAATGAGTCTAGAATTCACAAAGCGGGCACAATACGCATACTCCGTGAATTAAAGGAAACAATCTCAAGATCTCGCTTACACAAAAGAAAAAATAGTAGATAAAGCAAAGAACTCCCATTTCTAAATATCCTTACAGAAAGCCTTAGTACATTCTTACTAAACAATAAAGCTTAACTAACAAAGCTCAAATCACTCATATCTCAATCACAAACACTTTAGGTAGAAAATAAGCAAAAGTTCAAGACAGACATATATAAAGGAAGTCAAGTATGACTTCAAATTAAAATAACGCATTGCACAAAACACTACTATACCAAAATAAAAACATATCTTACGTAAATAGCTCTAAAATTTGGAAAAACCATATAAGGCTCAACCTATGAAACGCATTTAAAATCATCCAAATTGTCACAACACACCAATACACAGTAAACACTAACAGTCTAGCAAAATAACCACATAAATAACCCCTATAGATGTTAAAACCAATACCTCACACACCTTAACACATGACAGAATCCGGCAAGTTCTACAACAACACGATAATCAAATCACTTAACGGACAAGGTAGAAACACCTTCAGGGAAAAAAACAAAAAAAAAAATTAGAGATGATGACATAAAGGCTGGAAAGACAAATTCAGAGATACCCTCATCGAGATTCTGCTCTTCCCGCACAACACACTACAACACCTACTCAGGCACACATTTTTAAACTATGTCAAATAGGCAACGTGTCCTAACAGAAAAACATTAGGCCATGAACACGAATAAACAAGAAAGGCCTCTACCATCATCACTTAGAAAAAACAAGTTTCTTATCTGTAGAACCATTATACCTACAACTCATAACACACCACCAACAACAATTACTTTGAGCGCACCAGAAAATACTTTCGACTAATCTGCCTAATTCCACACTACAGGAGTAAACAGTGCCAAAAATCAGCCAGCTCACAGGTCAAAGCCGAGAGCAAGTACAAAGTAAGATAGGACTTTCTCCGCTAAAAAGTGCCTTGAAACAAGTAAAGCCCATTCATAATGAATAAGTAGAATGAGAAACAAAAGAACATGTTGATTTAGTATTAATATAAGCATGACAAATAATTAATTCAAATTCTAATACTTCTAGCAAAACTTGTAACAAATCATAGTTTGATGTTAATCATATCAATGAGTATGCGTTCTAGGAATTTGTGAAGCAATCCCCTGCCACTAAAAGTGTGGCGGGTTAAACAATTTAAGGCAAGTTTTGGAAGGCCACAGGGAAAATTGTTTAACCCACTATCGGCACAGTGGCACCCACTGGCAGACATATTACCTGTAAGGAGATCAGCTGCCTTTAACTAGAATACTCCCACCTAAGGTCTTGCCTCAAAACAATGGAAGCCACTAGTAAACCTTCTCCCCGTTAGACGAACAATGCCCTTTAGTTTAGGTCTACATGCACTTAAAGAGTGCTGTATGCTAGCTGATCCACAGGAATCTAATACCCCTGTAAGCATTAATAATCTTGTTGTGACACACCAACCGGACCCCAATTGCAATGGGATCTAATTTATCCAAATCTCCATTTTTCCCCCCGCCTTTGTTCAAATGCAGGTTTTTAACATATCGTTTCTTTAGTATTTGACTCAGGCTGCTCATATAACATAAGACTGAAGAGTCGCACACACGGCTCAGAAGTTTCGTAAAAAATTTAATCGGGACTGTTCGATCGGAAATCACCATATTTGGTTACAATTGTGGCTATGGGGATTAAATGTCATTGGTGACAACTTGAAATATCATTCAAGGTATACTAAGTCAAGTGACTGTAGTACACAAACTTTCACTGTGGTCAATTTTGTGATTCATATCTTGACGTTGCCTTCAGAAGAGCATACATGCTTCGACCGAGACTTAGATGGTGTCGACCTAATTAAAGAAAGTCGTGGTAACACGATCTTATACACCATTTACTATTGAAGATCTGTGATGTCCTAACCCATTTGCTTACTGTCTAAATCCTCCAAGAACAAATCTTGGTTATGCAATCGTCGCCCCCGCCTGAATCACTTAACCTTTGGCACCCCAATGAACTAGCTCGTAAAGAACTTGTTAGAGCTTACCTCGTTTAATTTGAAAGGATCATTTATGTTCTGCATGCCAACTTGTAAAGAGCATGAAAGCTACCCACAAACGCAAGACGATTAACAGCATTACAAAAGTTTTACACACCCTTCACATGGATTTATATTGCGACCGCTTAGAAGTGCCGAGTAAAATGAGAGAAATACAATATGGTAATTGTCGATGGACTTACTCCAGTTTACATGGTGAAGTATTTTGAGATCTAAAGGATATGAGAAGCTCCCCCATTTGAATCAATCTGTTAAAAACAATTTCAATCGTCTCAAACACAACTGTTCGCTACTTGCCGTGCGGACTATAATGACACTGATATACTTTATTGAAAGATTTGACTATTACTGTCTATAAAAGCGTTGGCCTTAACCCCACGAGAAGACCGTTCCGAGAATTCCTCCGCAGATGTGTTGTTGAACGAACGGAATCGCACTCCTTGTTCGAAGAGTGCCTCGGAACAATGCTGATAATCTCCATACAGCTCCTTTGTTTGTAGGTGCAGAAGCTGGTTGGCTACGCCATTACACCCAAATTCGTTCCCTAATACATACTCTTTCCCAAAAAAAACCCCATAGTTAAACTATGCATTTGCAAGAAATCGGATCTTTCTTTCCTACGTATAATTTGGGCTCTCTGCTACTACCCAAAACACGACAGAGCGCAATACTTGGAAAAATTAAAAGCTAAAAGCAACTTGGGTTTTTGTTGTATACGATTACGTCACCAAACCGGATGGGTTACAGAATCTACAACAAAACGAACCCGACAAATCAGTGGAAACTATTCATACACATTCAATGAGCTGACTGAGCAATCAACTGACATCCTGTACCTCATCCAGGGACCCCACACATAACCTTTTGAGACACCAGGTAACCTATCATTAAGGGCTCGTAACACGAATTCTCCTCCTCCAGCTCTTTAATATGCAACACTCCTACCAATAGAACTAAGATTTGTTCCAACCTAAGTTTGATGAATATATTGAGACTTCCACGGTTGATCGTCTGTAACCCACCACCACCCCCCCCTGCTCCTCCCTCAGCTCAAGCTCCCAGTAAACCCTATCGGACGTCCCATCCGTTATCCATCCCCACTGTATCAAGTGCAACAATCAAGGAAGTCATTCAACCATTTTCATCGGATCATCATCCTCTTCTGTACACAATGTGTTAGCAGCTGAGCATGAACGTTTAAGTAAATCGCCTTTTGTTGCGGATGATCCCCCGAACCAATTTATGTAATTGTTCGCACCACCCAATCATAACTCTGAAGCATCATCTTCTTTGGGTAATCCGCAATAAAACTGAAATCCAACCAAAAACCACTCCAGCTCATGAAACATCTCTAAAATGGACCGCCTCCTACCCTATTGATAATATTATTAGGAACCCTTCTCGACCGGTATCCACTCGGAAGCAACTTGCTACAGATGCTTTGTGGTGCTTCTACAATTCAGTAATGTCCAAAATCGAACCAAAAAACTTAAAATCTGTTGTTACTTAAGACTGCTGGTTTCAAGCCATACAAGATGAAATCCATGAATTTGATCCACTCTTGGACGTAAGGAATTGAGTGCCAACACCTTCCAGACTGTGCAATGAGTATTGCTCTAAAAGTGGATTTATAATGTAAACTTGACGATATGGGACCGTGCTAAAAAATAAGGCACGTCTTGTAGCGAAAGGATATCGTCCGGAAGAAGGTCTTGATTTTGAAGAATCCTTTGCCCTGGTCGCCAGACTTGAAGCTATCAGAATATTTCTTGCCAATGCTGCCAGCAAAAACATGATAGTTTATCAAATGGATGGTAAAACTGCATTCTTAAATCGAGCTTTAAAGAAGTAAGTATAGTTAATTAGCCAACCTGAAGGCTGTCGTTACCCTGAACGTCCACATCACTACCGTCTGAAGAAAGCTCTTTACGGGTTAAAGCAGGCACCCCGGGCATGGTATGACACTTTGTCGAAGTTCCTTCTGGTACAAGGATTCTCCAAGGGTGTAGTCGATCCAACCTTGTTCATTTGGAAAACAAGCAAACACACTCTTCATGTTCAAATCTATGTTGATGATATAATATTTGCCTCGACTGATCCCAAAGACTGTGACCGTTTTTCTAATGAAATGAGCTCTAAATTTCAAATGTTGATGATGGGTCAAATATCCTTTTTCTCAACTCTACAAATTTCTCAGACTCCTAGAGGCATTTTCATAAATCAATCTAAATACGCTAATGAGATTTTAAAGAAATTTGATCTTCATAAAAGTGATCCTGTTGACACTCCCATGGTGGAGTGAACAAAACTGGATGAGGACCTCTCAGGGATCCCTGTTGACCAGACCCAATATCGCAGTATGATTGGATCCCTGATGTATCTCACAGCCAGTAGACCTGACCTTATTTTTGATGTGTGCATGTGTGCTAGATATCAATCTAAGCCTACCAAAAAGCACCTTGAAGTAGTTAAACGAGTCTTTCGGTATCTTCAAGGAGCCATACATATGCGTCTTTGGTATCCGAAAGAAATTGCCATGGCACTAACGGCATACGCAGACGCAGATCATGCAAGTTGTCAAGACACTCGAAGAAGCACATCTGGCAGTGCTCAGTTCCTTGGTGACAAATTAGTAAGCTGGTCATCAAAGAAGCAAACTAGCACGTCCATCTCATCTACAAAGGCTGAATACATCGCGATGTCTGGATGTTGTGCCCAAATCCTATGGATGAGGTCTCAATTATCGGATTATGGCTTTGTATACAATCACATCCCTCTGTATTGTGACAACAAGAGTGCCATAGCTCTCTGCTGCAACAACGTCCAGCACTTCAGGTCTAAACACATCGACATCTGACATCATTTCATCAGAGAACAAGTGGAAAAGGGAGTGGTTGAGTTGTATTTCGTAAGGACAGAGTATCAACTGGCGGATATATTCACTAAGGCACTGCCCAGAAAACGATTCGAATTCATTCTCTCGCGGCTTGGCATGAAGAGTATGAATCCAGAGACACTCAAATGTCTTCACGATGATACGGATGAGTAACGGATTTGCTTCAAGTATCCTATGTAAATATGTACATATTCATTATCAAAAAGAAAATACAAAAATATAAAACCAAGAAAAAAATCCATATATATCAAAAAATCTAAAATTCCAAAAATAGTTTTTTTTCACGACATGTCTTCCGTTTATCGATAACTCCAGTAATAGATATCACCGACCCTCAATTCGATTCCACAACGGTTCCCTCATATATGCCTACAACAACAACAACGATCACTGAAATAACAACAACAACAACTGTTCTACCACCACCACCTCAACCACAACAAGACGTATCAACCTTGATCTTAATTCAGACGATTGGTCAGCTGGAACAGAATATAGCAGATCTGGTGGATTCAAATCAAGCCCTGGAGGAAAGGCTAGACAAGCAAGGGAACAGGATCCACCAATTAGAGACTCAAGACGTGTCTAGATTGATCAGAGAGCAGACAGTGGAATTTATAAACTCGCAGGAGATTGACTAAAAAATCAAAGAATCGGTAAAAGAGGTGGTTACCGCATCAGTTCAGCATGCAATGAGAGCCCTTCTTCGTGCTCGCTTCAAGGATCTCCACACGTCTGACATGAAGGAGATTCTACTTCAACGCATGCTAGAGGAGAATTATGACAAGGGCCACGAGGATCACAAGATGGCTTATGAAGCATTACAAAAGTCTATCATTCGTGATGAAAGTGAGAAATTTGATGCAGACAAGGCTGAGGAGCGAACAAAGAAGAAAAGTAAGCAGGATTCACCGAAAACCCCGCCTGGGTCACCACCCTCACCACCTCCTCCTCCACCACCGTCTGGTGCATCAGGAGCTTCCGGCACAACAAGAGCCTCTGATTTCGCTCAAGATCCTCCTCCACCACCACCGTCTTCAACAACCAATCGAGGTGATCAGTCTTACAGCTCCGCTGCTCCAGGCTCATCCAAGACAGCTGCCTCAACAGCATACACAGCCTGGACAACGACCACATCCAGACTCACGCCCGCTGCTTCATCTGTTCCTGAAGACGTACTTATGCATGAAGAGTCAGACTTTGAAGCTCAGGATATGGGGTCTGACGATGAAGATAGCGGCAGTAGGCACATTCCCAAAGTGAGTCTGAATCAGGAATGGTTTAAACCTCTTTCCGAAAAAGAAAGACCTGCGACCCCTGAACCTGCCTGGTCCATTCCTTCATCAAGTCTGCCCGTTCCCAATAACAACTAGGCATCTGCTTTGGCCTCCAGCTTCGTACCTCCACCGGAGAACTCTCTGCTTTCACAGACCGGTGATATTGGAGTGTTTATTGATTGGTTCTGCAAGAAGCAAGGAATCACAGAGCTCACACCAAAACATTTGGAAGGTCCTGCGTATGAAGTGGTCAAAGCCTTCCATCCTGACGTGATTCATCTACAATTTCAGATGGAGGAATGTCACATGCTTCTGACCAATCAAGTGGATGAAGGATTACTCAGGTATAATGTCAGCAGACCACTCCCATTGGGTGGTCCTCCATGTTAGATCACGATTCAGACTGAATTCTTCTTCAATAAAGACTTGGAGTATCTACGATTTGGCCACAAGGGTGACAGACTTGCGTTGTCAATCACAAAGATGAAAGCTGCTTCTTATCCTGATGCCGGGCTAGAACAGATGGTACCTGATCAGATGTGGGCTGAAGAAGAGTATATGTATGACATCTCTGCATCATATGGTATCTCTCACTGGTGGTTCAAGAGACAGCAATTCTACATTGACCAACACTCAACTGACACCAACCGAAGAGCTATTGTCAGGACTCACATGAGAATCCTAAGTGTCGTCAGAATTGAGGTCTTTTCCCTTTACGGTTATAATTACATGAAAAAGATAGTTCTTCGAAGAGCAGATAATCAGGAATATACTATTGCTGAAAGCGACTTCAAAGATCTGCACCCAAGTGACTTTGAAGACTTGTACTTGCTAAATCTTCAAGGTCACCTGAACCACCTACCGCCCAAAGACAAGACGATTCTCTCTTCTGCCATCAACTTATAGATAAGGAGTTTGGTTATCAAAAAACGGGTAGAAGACTTCCAACTCAGCATAGAGAGTTACCAGACTCAGTTGAACCTCACCAAACCTCGCTGGGAAGCTACAGGTCTTGAGTTCATGCATGATTACAAGATTCTTGACTCCCTACAAGCCATGGTATTCAGAGACAAGTATGGAATGCAGATGATCATGCGCTTCAATGAAATCCACAAGTTCAGTGATGGGACTCTACAGCAAATTGATGAAGCCTTAGACTATCGGGTCAAGGAATTCAAGGTTAACAAGGTCAATCCGGGGTTGAATACCAGGTTTTGGACCAAGAATGATGTTATCAAGAGCAAGCAGTTCATGTTTGCTATTCAGCAGAGGTTAAAGCTCAAGCGAATCTTCCTGAACTTAGAAAGCTTTGTTGGTAGACGCATACGAGAAGGAGACTATAGACTTCTTCAGAGAACCGAATGATCACATCTTCTTTGTATCTTTTAGTAAGTCTTGTGTGGTGTAATTGTAATATATACTATTTATGTTGTACATTCTTAGTAGTGATTTGTAAGGTGACTCTAGCAGACCCTCAATTATTGAGGGGGAGCTGTTCCTCTATCAATAAACATTTAATCGGACCACATTTTCTCCCAATTTTTCTAACTCATTTAAATCAATTAAGATCTTAAATCTCAATGGGTTTGACATTTTTGATCGGGGGAGAGAATGTGATTTAAATATAAAAATCTGATAAAAAATGTGATCTTTTGAACTCAAGTGTAGGCTCTCCCATATGTGCTAAACCTTTTCGAATATCGATGCACATATTGAGGGGGAGCGAATGGTGTATGATGGCTATTGTGGAAATACCAAAGACCGACCCTGTAATTACTTTATCGGAGTTATAAGGATGGTAAGGTTAGGTACTCGATCCCACGATCCCGCCAGAGCCGGAGGGATCTACCCAGGGACAATCCACTAGTTAGTGTAGAAGTCCTTAGGTATGATTATAAAAGGAGTAATGTGAGAATAAGGGAATAGTGCGGACTGAGATGGAGCTAGTACTGGAACACACCCAACAAGGTTCTAGTAATGAAATCTCGGTAAGCACTGAAGGGGTTGAAGAATGAAAAAGAAATGCTAAGATAAAGGGTGAAAAGAAAGCAGCCCTCCTTAAACTTTAGGCAGAAACCGGGTCACTACATATGCTGTCAGAATCACATGGTTGATTGCTGACATTGAAGACAAGTATCATGGACCCAGTGATACGCTGCACAACCCTCCCTAGCCACTCAAGATCCCTCAAAGGATTCTTGTTTCACTTCTCACGGAGATCAATACATTTCTATCGTCTCTCTCACTCCGAGTTAGACGATATTGAAAAGGTGGCAGTCCGCTCCAGCCTCCGACTACCAAAAACCAAAAATGCACTATTGAGTCTAGAGCCATGAGATCATCCAAAAATCTTGCAAGTCATCATCTTTATAAAATCAAGACATGACTAGCTAGGGTGTAAGGACTCGAATAAAAAGATTTCATGTATATAAAATTTACAAAAAGAACGCAGCCTACTCTATGACTTGCGTACACTATCTGACCCTTAAACACAAAACATATAGGAACGACTTAATTACTTCCAAAAATAGGACGGGTCATGATCATTTTGCCCTTGAAATTACTAAAATTCGTCTAGAAAATAAAAAGATATAAGGACCCAAAGTTAGTACTGCTGTCCCGCAGTTAATACTGCTGACAGACAGTTCGACACCCCTTACTTTAAGCCTTGTTGTGACCCACCTAGACTTAGGCGTAGAGAGAACAAGTAGGGGCATTTTATAGTCGACATGGTATGTTACATTTAGCAACTCGAATCACTAAAAATGGTTAAAAACGAACTCGCATCATGGCCCAAAGTTAGTACTTGCTGTCCACGCATTTTAATACTATCACAAAAGTTCGACACCCCCTACTTTGGCCTCATTTTTGACCACGATATCGACCTCCACCCCAAAACTTAAAAAGGTAAGTTATAATAGACCTAGCCTGGTTTTCAGATGTTCTTTTAAATTGCCCTAACATTAAGTAACGAATCCACAAACTGATTTTAAAACTATGACCACACAACACTATAAGCTGAAATAACACCTTTTATTTTCTAAGTCTGGAAAACAGCCTTGCGACCCGCACATATTTAGCGCTATTTTTAACTACTTAAACGACGTTTTAGTCGAACTTATTTAACGAAGTTTGTAAGATTGCCACGGAGATTTCAAATGTGCAGTTACTTTTTTTATGATCGTCAAATAAAGAAACAAAATTTGATTGATAAAACTCTAAGACACCTCATGATGAGAACTTAGTAATTTATAAGTTTAATTCAAAAAGAAAAACGTCAATGTATCGCATCTAATTATTTAACGCACTTGAGACCAAACCCAGACATACTAAACAAATATTTTAAAGTATAACGATCCAAGTTTTCTTAAATGTCCAAAGTCGTATATTATATATTTATATTTTGACCGCGTTGACCCGATAAAGTTGACCGTTTTTAAAAGGAGATATTGTTTTCAAATAACGTTAATTCAAATATATTTCAAGCACACACTAGGGACAAGATTGCAAGTATTTATATTATTCATTTTTCCGTTATGAATATGTAATATATTCCATAGGTTGCGGATAAATCTTTGGCATCTTTTTGCGTGCCACTCTTTGCTTCTATACATAATCAATACTTACTGTTAGTTCAAAGACCCATGTAGTACTATATCAATGATTACAACTTTTTGGGGTGAAAACATGCTTGTTTTACAAATTAACATAAGTGCACATGTTTACCATAGATTACGTGTTATGCCTAAGTAGCAATAACCCATTGAGCCCATTATCATGAACGACAATAACTTTGTATGAGGCGTGAATGAATAAATAGATCTATTAGGTTGACATCCCCATCCTGGGTGATAGCTCTCACAGGTGTCACGGAGTGAAACCAAACGATTATATCCATGTCAGATTCGGAGTTGCGGTTTAAAAACATCATCACGGCAAGGGTTGCAAATATTTATATTACATTCATACATGTCGAGGCTGTGTGTCATGAGGCTTATGGAAACGTAATTACATTTGTGAGATGTTTGCATATCTGTTGCATTATCAAACACATGAAATCTTACGTCTACATTTCATTTAAATAAACCTAGTGAGTTCACCAACTTTAGTGATGTTTTAAGCATGATTTTTTTCCTCAAGTCAATGATGCACGAGGCACAAGATACATGGATAGTCTTTTGTGTGTCATGCATAAAGATTTGGAGTCGCATTATCTTTGGACATTGTTAAATCTAGAATCTTTTATTTCAATTGTTGAACTATTTAACCTTTGTGCTTTGTTCAAACAATTTCAATAAAGCCAATTTATCGTATTTTTAAACGACTCGTTATGAGGTCGTTCTCATATCTTGTGCTATTGATCTGTAATGTAACGCCCGGAATACACATTATTCCCGCTGCGATCCCAATTTGGGGTGTTATAGAGTGGATAATCAGAGCCAAGAGTTATAGAAAACCAGGTCAATGTTTTACTGACTAAACCATTTCAAACATTGCACTACAAAAGTTTTCACGGAGCATACAATATACTAGTTGTATTGCATAGATAATTTACTAGATGCATACATGACATATACTATCGAGTTGCATTAGTTGGTTATACTAGATGCTTACATGATTCATATACATGTTCATATTATACTACGTATATTACTATATATATGCTTACATTCCCTTACGTATACTCTACAATTATTTATATAAGGGTTATTTATATAAATACTAGAATAATTCTCAAAACATTACGAATAACACAATGGTCTAAAACTCATACTCAACCTTAACACATTATTTCACAACATTTTACTTATGAAACACGACTTTTAGAATGGAACAAATTTTAAATTATTACTCTATGATTTTGAAGAATTATGCCTCCTAGAAGAGCTCCAGTTACCAGAAGAGCTCCAGTTGCTAGAAGGGCCCCATCTACTAGAACAGCCAACAATCCTGCTAGAAATGCTAGCACTACTACTGATGCACCAATGAGTGTTTCTGCCATCAATCAGCTAATCGAAACACGAGTCGCTGAAGCACTCGCAAATCAAGAACAACTAAGGAACAGCGGTGTGAATGGCGATGGTAAGCCCAAAATTCAGATCATGAACTAAAAGACCTACCGCACTTCCGCGTGAGTTGTACCTACAAGGGAAGGGGAGGGAGGGGGGGGGGGGATTTTTTGAACTGTCATCCACTTAAACTCAAGGGTACTGAAGGGGATGTTTGTGTTTATCTCAAGTTTGGAAAGATTTAATCAGTGTTCCACATAAGCAACTGTGCACCAGAGAACCAAGTGAAAGTTCGGCAACTTGCACTTTCATGGTTATTGCCTTACTATGGTGTAACTCCCACAATAAGCGGTATACACAAGAATGTTGCTTATGCCATAAGACTAAAATGCATTATAAAAGAAGCTGATGACTCAAATACGGCCCAAAGAGGGTGAGATAAGAAGTTGGAGATTGTAACCTGGAACCACAAGGAAAAAAGGTACTGATAACCCGAGCTACACCGCTGCGATCCCCCACCCCTAGAGCTTGCATTTGATTTTGGACATATTTTTCCCGAGGAATCAGATGAGGTTGAGAAGTATGTTAGTAGACTTCCCGATATGATATGGGGAAATGTGATGTCATATCGACCCTAGACAATGGAAGAGGTAATCGAGTTTGCCAATGATCAGATGGACCAAAAACTCATCACTATTTTTGAAAGGCAAGCTGAGCAGAAAGGAATGAATAGAGTTTAAGCAGGGAACAATCAGGTGTACCAACAACAAAACAAGAGACAGAACACTAGGCGAGCTTACACTGCTAGGACTGGTGAGAAGAGGGAGTACACTGGATCATTGCCCTTGTGTACAAAATGTAACTATCACCACAAAGGGCAAGTGGCTCCCAGAAGTAACAAATGTAAAAGATCGGCATTTTGTGCTCATGACTGCAGGATTTATCGTCTAAACAATAATAATGAACAACGATAACTCCAGAGCAAACACAAAATGCATTTACTTAGCTATGATTAATGTGTTCATGGGCACAGCAAGAGGGTCTGCCCTAAGTTTTAAGAATGGAATCGTGGGTATTCAACGTGGGAACGACAATGCAAACCAGCCAAGGTTTAATGTGATGGGCAATGCGGGAAAAAACCCAGACTCCTGTAACGTTTTACGGGACGAAGCTCACATACGGGTTCCTTACTACACGACCGCTATGCTTCTATTCTATTTGATATTGGTGCCGATAGGAGTTTTGTATCCATAACATTTGCTCTTTGATTGATATCACAAGGCCACCTACACAAGACCATTATTACGATTTTGAACTAGCCACGGTAAAATACAAAGGGATAAACCCATATCATTCGGGGTTGTACGTTAAACTTCTTGAACCATCCATTCAACATCAACTTAATGCCCATAGAACTTGGTAGCTTCGACGTCATAATCGGCATGGATTATTTGTCAAAGTACACCGACAGAGTATGTGCTGAGGAAATCTTCGAATCCCTGGGGAAATGAAACCTTAACTGTCCATGGTGATGAGAGCAATTAGGGAAACGGGACTCGTCTAAACATCATTTCATACACTAAAACTCATAAATATTTGTTGAAAGGACACCATGTCTTTTTAGCCAATATTACATCAAAGGAGACTGAAGACAGGTCGGGGGAGAAGCGACTTGAGGACGTATCAATCGTTCGATATTTTCCTGAGGTATTTCCTAAAGAATTTCTGGGTCTTCCACCGACTCGACAAGTGGAATTCCAAATTGATTTGATGCCTGGTGATGTACCTGTAGCACGAGCACCGTATCGATTGGCTTCTTCTTAAATGAAAGAATTGTCGGAGCAACTGGAAGAACTGTCCGACAAGGGCTTTATAAGACCCAGTTCCTCACCTTGGGGAGCTCCAGTCTTGTTTGTCAAAAAGAAGGACGGATCATTCCGGATGTGCGCTACCGAGAATTGAATAAACTAACGGTGAAGAATCGTTATCCTCTCCCAAGGATTGATGATTTGTTTGATCAACTACAAGGATCCAGTGTTTACTCGAAGATAGACTTACGGTCGGGTTATCATCAGCTTAGAGTGCGAGAAGAGGATATTCCGAAGACGGCATTTAGGACTCGAACGGTCATACGAGTTCCAATTATGCCTATTTGTTGACAGATGCACCTGCGATATTCATGACCTCATCGAACCGAGTAGGCCAACATACTATGGATAAGATTGTAATTGTCTTATCGATGATAAACCATTTATTCAAAGGACAAGGAGGAACATGAAGAACACCTTAAGGAAATTCTAGAACTGCTTAAGAAGGAGGAGTTATATGCTAAGTTTTCAAAATGTGAATTTTGGATTCCTAAGGTACAATTTCTCGGTCACGTGATTGACTGTCAAGGCATTCACGTGGATCCTGCCAAGATCGAATCTATTAAAGATTGGGCATCTCCTAAAACACCATCGGAGATTCATAGAAGGGTTCTCAAAGATTGCTAAGCCAATGACCAAGCTTACCTAGAAGAAAGTCGCCTTCGAATGGGGTGACAAGCAAGAAGCAGCTTTTCAGACGTTGAAAACTAAGTTGTGTAGCGCACCTATCTTAGCTCTCCCTCAAGGAGCTGAGAACTTCATTGTTTATTGCGATGCGTCACATAAAGGATTAGGTGCGGTATTGATGCAAAACGAGAAGGTGATTGCTTATGCATCACGTCAGTTGAAGATCCATGAGAAAAATTATACTACTCATGATTTGGAACTTGGTGCAGTGGTGTTTGCTCTAAAAATTTGGAGACACTACTTGTACGGAACCAAATGTACGGTGTTCACGGATCATAAGAGCTTACAACACATACTTGACCAAAAGGAGTTGAATATGAGGCAACGTCGTTGGTTAGAGTTGCTCATTCACAAAACAATTGTGATATTCGTTATCACCTGGGAAAGCAAATGTTCTGCTGAGCTTTGATGGGGGGGATGAAAGAGCAAAGTAAACCCATTAAGAGTGCGACCTTAGTTTAATGACTAGTGGCTTGTTCTTCCCAAAACCAGGTGCACAGAAACCAGAAAATCTCAAGAACGAAGACGTAGGAGGTATGATCAGGAAGGATTACCAAGGAGAGGTTTGGAACCCCGTGCAGATGGAACCCTAGCTTTAAATTGTAGTGAGTTGGGTGCCATGTAGTGCGACTAAGGACCGTACTCATGCCACGAGTCCCATAAATCAAAATAATTTGTCCGTACCAGGTTCGGAACAAAATGTAGTAAGACATGAAAAGCTATATCGGTGGCCCAATATGAAGGGCCGACACGCCACCTATGTTAAGCAAATGTCTACGAGTGCCAAGGTTTAAAGCTGAACATCAAATGACCATCGGTATTGTGTTGGGTACAACCCCAGATACCTGAATGAGTGGACAATATCACCATGGAATTATGGCACCAAGCTTCCAAAGCACTGGCAGGTCTTGACACTATTTGGGTGATTGTAGACCGACTCACTAAATATGCAATATTTACGCCAATGAGAAAAACTGACTCTATGAAGAAGCTGGCAAAGTTGTACATAAAGGAGGTAGTTGCGAGGCATGGAATACTTGTTTCAATCATCTGTGATTGTGACCCTAGGTTCGCATTACATTTTTGGAGATCACTTCAAAAGGCTTTGGGTACTAGTTTGGATATGAGTACTGCGTATCATCCAGAAACTGATGGACAAAGCGAGAGAACCCAATGCCAAAACTCCTTGAGGATTTGGCTAGCGTCTTTGCTGTAATCGACTTTGAGAAATGGTTGGATAAGAATTTGCCAATGGTCGAGTTTTCATAAACAACAGTTGATCGACGCTAGCATCAAGCAGCATCATTTGAGGCATTGTACGGCCGAAAGTGTCGTTCACCTGTTTGTTGGGCCGAAGTCGGAGAAGCTCAACTCACCGGTCTAGATTTAATTCAAGAAACGAGCGAGAAAATCATCCAGAACAAGCAAAGGATACAAGCCGCTCGTGACCGACAAAAGAGTTACACCGACTTAAAGCATAAGCCGATGGAATTCCAAGTTGGGGATAGAGTTATGCTCAAGGTTTCACCTTGAAAAGGGGTCGTACGTTTTGGCAGAAACGGGGGAATGAAACCCCCTCTAAATGTTGGACCTTTTAAGTGTTGGAAAAGTATTGGATCCGTTGCTTACTAGCTTGAACACCTCAAGAATTGAGCAGGGTTCCCACAATACATTTCAATGTATCCAATCTTGAAGAAAGGTGTATTTCCCACGAACTATTAAGACTATTTCCTTGGAAGGACCCATATTGATGATAAAGGCACTAATTTGTGGATAGAGCCCCGTTGGAAAAAAAAAAAAAAAAAAAAAATATGAACTGGGAGAACAAACGATTAAGTGAATCCGTCAACCACTCGATTAGGTCGTGGAACTCTAGGAGAGGTCCTGAGTTCAGATGGGAACGGGAAGATTCATTCAAAAAGAAATGCCCATATCTCTTCACAAATTGGACGTCTTCATCCACTACAATGCCTTAAGCCTTGAGGACAAGGCTCATCTAACCGGGGGAGACTATATCACCCATGATTTTCAGGTAATATTACAATCCCAAATGAAGTCATTTTCCTTTTTATTTATAGGAACTGTGTGTACTTCTATTTAAACCTCGCTAGATAAGTCACGTCGGCATCAAAAGTTATCGTTTAGCTAGAAACGTAACCTAAACCTATTAAGACCTTACTCGATCAATTCATATCTATCACTTAATTTAGTTTCGCGCCAGGAAAGTTATTTGTTCGAGTTTATTTAAATCGATCAAAATAAAAACTTGTGTAAACAAACTACACTAACATCTTAACCTCAAAACAATAAGGAAGCTAAATAAAGCCTGAAAATAAAACCTATATTTTTCCAACACACTAGCAAATATCGACTAATGTTTTTCCTCCCAAATCGACACATGTTTATAATTATGGAAGATATACACAATATTTCAAAACCCCTTTTTCCTCTCTAGACACACTAGATAATAACTTACTAGAAAATCCTAAGATCAAGGTAATTATTCGCTGTAGGAAGAAGACATGTATTTATCCAAATTGAACTCTTATATCCATTGATAAGAAAGGCCCAAAAACATTCCTTTTCAAACCCAACACATACTCGTGACTTGTAGCTGCTAAAGTCTCTGTGATATTTCTTTCACATACACCATTAACATAACCGACATTAATTTCCCCGTATATTGACCATGCTAAATCCAAGAAATACCTTGCCAAGAAAGGCTTAGAAAAAGAATGCGACTACAAAAGGAAACACTACGCATGTATATTCTTGTGTCTAATAAAAGATCATTGCTTGAGTGTGCTTTTACAAACTCAACAGCACTCAAAAAGAGTCACAACTTGACATATATCTACCTCCTGCTCACATATATCGACACAATACACACAAAAAAATTTCACGCTCATTATTATCTCCATTATTTCCTTGTTGGTTCGTAAGAGAGGAAGCAAGGATAAAAAAGGCCTGTTGTTTGGAGTCACGAAGGATTCCAGCAATGGTTAGGGTTTCTTTGGGTAAGTTAGGATTTCGTGGGGGGGGGGGGGGGGTGCATTCCTAGCCTCATCTGTTTCTTGCCAATCTGCTGTAAGTACCATTTTTTTCTCTATTAAATTACCTAGCTATCAAACCACGCCTTCTAGTTTGTGCATGTAGTCTTTTAAGAACAAAACTTAGTTCTTCTTTGTTCCCCCTCGTATGTACACGCATTAATCCAAGTCTTACTTCTATATGATTGGTAATGGACTAAATAACTTGGTGTGTTTATGCAAGGGTATCAACATTATAAAATATCATGCGTAGCTAGGGTTAGGACTCGAATAAAAAGATTTCTTGTATATAAAATTTACAAAAAGAACGCAGCCTACTCCTGACTTGCGTACACTTTCCGACCCTTAAACACGAAGCATATAGGAATGACTTAATTACTTCCAAAAATAGGACGAGCGTGAATCATTTTAGCCCCTAAAAATTACTAAAATTCGTCTAGAAAATAAAAATAATATAGGACCCAAAGTTATGTACAACTAGTCACGAAGTTAATACTGCTGACAGACAGTTCGACACCCCTTACTTTAAGCCTTGTTGTGACCCACCTAGAATTAGGCGTAGAGAGAACAAGTAGGGGCATTTTATAGTCAACATGGTATGTTACATTTAGCAACTCGAAACACTAAAAATGGTTAAGAAACAAACTCGCAATCATGGCCCAAAGTTAGCACTGCTGTCATACAGTTAATACTGTCGACAGAAAGTTCGACACCCCCTACTTTGGCCTCTTTTTTGACCATGATATCGACCTCCGCCCCCAAACTTAATAAAACTAATTTATAATAACTAGCCTGGTTTTCAATGTACTGATTAAAATAACTAACATTAAGTAACGAGTCCGCAAACTGATTTCAAAACTATGACCACGCAACACTATAAGCTGAAATGACACCTTTTATTTTCTAAGTCTGGAAAACAGCCTTGCGACCCGCACATGTTTAGCGCTATTTTTAACTACTTAAACACGATGTTTTTAGCCGAAACTTACTTAACGGATATTGTAGATTTTCCAAGCGAATTTCAAATATACTTTTACTTTTTAATGTCGTCAATTAACGAACCCGTAAACTAATCGTAAAACTCTAAGACGACTCATGTTAAAAACTTGGTAATATATATGTTTAACTCAAAAAGTAAACGTCAACATTTTCATCGAATTAATTAACGTACTTAGAGACCAAACCAAAGACCGACCTAAACTAATAATTTAAAGTCTAGTTTCTTAAATGTCCAAAGGCGTAAATTATATATTTATATTTTGACCGCGTTGACCCGATAAAGTTGACCATTTTAAAACAAGAAATTGTTTTCAAATATCACTATTTTAAATAAAGATCAAGCACACACTAGGGACAAGATTGCAAGTATTTATATTATTATTTTTCCGTTTAGTGAATATGTATTATTTATTCATAGGTTGCGGATAAAGTCTTTTGCATCGTTTTTCGTGCCACTACTTTGCTTCTACATTATCAATACTCAATGTGAGTTCATAGCCCCATGTTTTACTATATCAATGATTTACAACTTTTGGGGTGAGAAACATGCTTTGTTTTTACAAATTGGACGTAAGTGTACATTTTACCATGATTACGTGTTTGCCTAAGTAGCGATAACCCTTTGAGCCCATTATCATGAACTGTCAATTACTTTGTGTGAGCGCGAATGTTATAAATAGATCTATTGGGGTTGACATCCCCATCCGGGTGAGTAGCTCTCACTGGTGTCACGGAGTGAACCAACGGATGTATACCATGTCGGATTCGGATGTTGCGGGTTAGAACATCATCACGGGCAATGTGGCAATATTTATATTGCATTCATACATGTCGAGCTTCGGTGTCATGAGCTTAGGGAAACGTAATTACATTTGTGATGTTTGCATATGTTGCATTATCATACACTTGAAATCTTACGGTCCTACATTTCATTTACATAAACCTATGAATTCACCAACTTTATGTTGACGTTTTAAGCATGTTTTTCTCAGGTCAATGATGCACGAGGTGCACAAGATACATTGGGATAGTCTTTTGGGTGTCATGCATAAAGATTTGGAGTCATTATATTTCGGGACGATTGTTATGATCTAGAATCTTTATTTCAAATGTTGAACTATTTAAGCCTTCGTGCTTTGTATCAAACAATTTCAATAAATCCAATGTATCGTATTTTAAACGACTCTTTTTGAGGTCGTTCTCATATCTTGTGCTATTGATCTGTAATGTAACGCTCCCGGATACACATTATTCCGCTGCGACCCAATTTGGGGGTGTTACAGAGTGGTATCAGAGCCAAGGTTATAGAGAACCAGGTCAAATGTTTTTACTTGGACTATAACCGTTTTCAAACATTGCATCATACAAAAGGTTTTCACGGGACATACATATACTAGTTGTTTGCATTAGTAACTGTACTAGATGCATACATGACATACACTATCGAGTTGCATTAGTTGGTTATACTAGATGCTGCATGGTTCTCATACATGTTTATAATATATTAAGTATATTATTATCGGTCTTATATATGTACTAATGTAAACTCTGTTTGAGTGTTACAGATACAGTCATGTCATCGGATTCAGCATCATCCGAGGTTACATATACGTCTATATCATCGCATGGGGACCCGCTAGCTTGGGCTGTGGACTTCTTCAGACTCCAGGAGCCCGACTCACCGGAGGCTGCACCGGCACCACCGGACTACGTGCCTGGCCCTGAGGAGCCAGAGCAGGCACCGCTCTCGCCAGATTACGTACCAGGACCAGAGTACCCCGAGTACTTGGCCCCATCTGATGAGGAGGTTCCCATAGAGGATCAGCCGTATGCTGTTGCTGATTCACCTATAGCCTTATCTCCAGGCTACGTTGCTGACTCGGATCCCGAGGAGGACTCTGAGGATGGTCCAGTAGACTATCTAGCTGATGGAGGTGACGGAGATGATGATGACTCCTCTGATGATGACGAGGAGGAGAAGGAAGCTTCTAAGGAGGAGGAGGCTGAGGAGGAGGAGGAGGAGGAAGCTTCTGAGGAGGAGGAGGCTACGGAGGAGGAGGAGGAGCATCTGGCTCCGGCCAACTCTATCGTTGCACCTGTTGTTTACCATGTACCCTCTTCTGAGGAGACAGAGTCGTTTGAGACCGATGATTCTGCGGCTACACCACCATCACCACCGGCATGTCATACCACTACTAGGATATCATTATCCTATCCGACCCAAGGCAACCTCTACTATTGCCAACCGTGAAGGAGGAGGTCGAGAGACTCTTGCCTTACCTACACCACCACTCCACCCTCACCACTCATCCATTAGTCAACCACACTCTGCAGAGGAACGCCTTGCTAGTTGTTTTAGCTGCACGCCCGCACATCCAACATCACCACTTCCTAGATTAACCTCACCCATATTGAGCCCTAACCAAGTGCGTGCACCCACCCCAGATTCAGAGCTGCCATGGGTAGAAATTTGTAGAGCTTTCATCACCATTACCCCACTCGTAACCGCCCAACATTACCACTACCCACCTCTACCATCACCTCTACTACCACCCCTACCATCACCACCACTACCTCCTCTACCAGACTCATTGTTTATACCATCGAAGTCGAACCGGTCAGGGAGGAGATAGTCCCGGAAGTCCCGAACTACCACCTCCATAAATTGTATGTCTACTACTTTACTTCCCGCATCGAGATATGAGGTGGGGGAGAGTTCGACTACTGTCCCTAGGCCTACTGGAGGTCGTAGGGTAGATTTAGGTTTGTCGGCACTCGTATCTAAAGCCAACGACAGAGAGCCTAGGCATCGGCAAGGGATTAAGATACTTGGGTAGACCCAAGAGAGAGTGCCGAGGAGGTTGCACCAGTGACCCTCGAGGGAGTCAACACTAGGGTGACTGAGCTTACTGCAGTACAGGAGCAGGACACCCAGGAGATTTATGCTGTGATCGAGGATACCCAGGATCGACAGACTCAGATATATCAGACGGTTGAGACATTGGTCGATGATAGTCGGTACCACTATGAGACAGCCCGACTCTTAGACCAGGAGGCTCTAGTCACCCCGAGAGGCTTGGGCACACTCTATTGAGGATTTAGTTTTTAGGCTGCCACTTTGAGCTTCAGGGAAACTAGGACACACGTTTGGACGTAGGAACACGTATGGGTATGTGCTGATCAATAAGAGCACCGTGACATATGCACTAGGTCCTTCACTCTAAGGGACATCTGGCACGACTCTATGAGAGATCCGAGCTCTTCAAGCTAGAGACAGGCACCGTATCAGATGCTCCGAGGCACCGTAGCATTCCTAGTTATTTCATGTTAAAGCTATCATCATTGTAACCGGCTAAGTTTTATGGGTTTCATGTACCCAGCTAGCTCGTAGTAGGACCTGTATTATGTTATTTATTTCTTGTATCGAAACAAATCAAGTATAGTTTTCCAACTGATATAGGAGATGTTGTATTATGTTATGTTGATCTCAATTCTGTGATGTGTTGTGATCCCAGTCATATTATGTAATCACTGAGTGATGTGATCTTATTATATATTGTACCCATGTTATGTTGTGATGTTTATAAAAACTCACGTGCTTTATTGTTGTGATTTAGAACAACATGCCACCAAAAAGAACAGCAAGGACTGCAAGAACCGTAAGGGTTGCTGCTGCTACGGTTACGGCTGCTGCAGCCGCTACCCCAATGACTACTGCTGCTATTGAGCATTGTCGCTGCATAGGTTCCCCTGGGTCACTTGCTAACCGATAGAGACCCTTCGAACAGCACGAAAGAACAACTAAGGAACAGCGGTGTGAATGGCGATGGTAGCCAAAATTCAAGATCATGAACTGAAAGACCTACGCGCACTCCGCGTGAGTGTACCTATAAGGATTTTCTGAACTGTCACCCACTTAACTTCAAGGGTACTGAAGGGGTAGTTGTGTTATCCCAATGGTTCGAAAGGATAGAATCAGTGTTCCACATAAGCAACTGTGCTTCAGAGAACCAAGTTAAGTTCGCAACTTGCACTTTCATTGGGAATGCCCTTACTTGGTGGAACTCTCACAAGAAGGCGGTTACACAAGAGGTTGCTTATGCCATGGACTGGAAGGCATTGAAGAAGTTGATGACGGTCAAATACTGCCCAAGGGGTGAAATCAAAAAGTTGGAAATCGAACTCTGGAACCTAAAGGTAAAAGGTACTGATATCCCGAGCTACACTCTGCGTTTCCAAGAGCTTGCATTGATGTGTGGACGTATGTTTCCCGAGGAATCTGATGAAGTTGAGAAGTATGTGAGTGGACTTCCTGATATGATCCGGGGAAATGTGATGTCATATCGACCTCAGACAATGGAAGAAGTAATCGAGTTTGCCAATGATCAGATGAACCAAAAACTCATCACTATTTCTGAAAGGCAAGCTGAGCAGAAGAGGAAGATAGAGTTTAATGCTGGAAACAATCAGGGGTACCAACAACAAAACAAGAGACAGAACACTGGGCAAGCTTACACCGTTAGGATTGGTGAAAGGAAAGAATATACTGGAACTCTTCCCTTGTGCAATAAGTGCAAGTTTCACCACCATGGCCTGTGCACTGTAAAGTGCGCGAACTGCAAGAAAGTCGGCCATTTGACGAGGGATTGTTGGAATCCTACTACTGCTAACCATCAAAGGACCATCACTTGCTATGAATGTGGGAATCAAGGGCACTACAAGAGTGATTGCCCAGAATTGGACAATCGAAACCATGGAAACCAAGCCGAAGGTACTGAAGCACGTGGAATGGCGTATGCCTTAGGAGGAGGAGAAACCAATCAAGACCTTGACAACATAGAAGATGATATCAACGCTTAGACTTTATTCCTTTAGGAATTCTCGTTGTACTTTCACTTAAATTTCTTTTGTACCGAATGATTTCAAATTATCTATCAAGTAATGTATCGTAAAAAAAAATCCATCAACTTTACTTTAACTTTCTATTATGCAAGCCAAATTATAACACCATTTTGACAAAAATGAGCATTGCTTCGTTAGCCCTCAAATATACATACACCTATGTATAATTCAGGAAAGTACCATGCCATGCTGAGAAGTAGTCACCTCAAAACTTCTGTCGAAATCAATTTCCTACTTACAAAAGCAAAGTTTTGTGTGCATACCCATGAAACACGTTTACTTCGGAAAATCAAATTAGTAACCATGGCAAATAGGTAAACCTTTACGTCACCTTACTAGAGGAAGGCAACATCATTCTGCAAGTGTTGGCTAAGGTAGGAACGGTTGCCTATAAACCTGAACTACCACAACAATTAAGCCAAGTTCATAACACGTTTCACGTGTCAAATATGAAGAGGTGTCTGTCCGATGAATTAGTTGTGATTCCGTTAGGAGAACTACGTACTGATGACAAGCTCCACTTTGTGGAAGAACCGGTAGAAGTCATGGACCGTGAAATCAAACAATTAAAGAGAAGTCGCATTCCCATTATAAAGGTTAGATGAAACTCTAAAAGAGGTCCTGAGTTCACATTGGAACGTGAAGATTCATCTCTTCACAAATCGGGCGTTTTCATCCACTACAACGTCTTAAGCCTTGAGGACAAGGCTCATCTAACCGGGGGAGACTATAACACCCCGTGTTTTTCAGATCATATCACGACTTCGTACTTTTGTCATTTTAAATTTCTTTTACTATTTCACTTTAGACCTTATTTTATTTCGCGTAGTTAGCCATTAAATCGCTTTAGTCGAATCGCGTAGACACCAAAAATCATTGTTTCACTAGAATCACGCCCTAAACTTGTTAAGACATTACACGAACCTTTCATAACCATTATTTAATTTGTGTTCGCAACAAGAAGGGTTGCATAATCACGTTAAAATACTTTACATCAAAAACCTTAACTTATATATATATATGAATTGATGATAAATAATCAGGTAAATGGCAGAAAATGGTATCACGGAAATAACCGAAACCAACCTAAGTAAAATATGGGTCGCATAAGTACCAAGTACTTTAAATTAATAAGCCATTGAATAAATCTATAGTTTGATATAGTCGCACTATCGTTCGGGCTATCATAATTACAGAGGTCATACATAGCGTAGAGGAGCTATGATGACTTTAAATCGTAAATCCAAACAACTCTTCAATACGCCATCCCAAGATGGCCTCATTATGAAATTCCCAAGTAATTATAAGCACTTTGATAACCACTCCAATATTCTAATATAGCATAATCACCGACTAATCGTTTTAGTAAAATAATATATTATAAAGTGAAAACGTTTATAAATTATACTTTCGTAAAAATGACCTAATCTGGTCGTTTTCAGCCGTTCCCCTTTTCTTTACGTCCACGTCTTCGTAGTAGAGACGAGCGATCAAATATTACAATTTTTAAGTTTTTAAAGATTCTGCCGATAATAGTAAAATTACTGTACACAACATTCTCGTTTGTCGTTTTAATTAAGCGTAAACTCGTAATCCGCGATAACTTATATCGTTTGTAACTCCGTTTTTATCGATTCTTTCGAGCACGTCTCCCGTAATTGAAAGTTTTATCATATTATGGGATTTTATAAAGTATAAGTATCTGTGGTGAATAGTACTTTTTATAAAAAATGTTTTATAAAAGTATAACTATCTTTAAACTTGTAAATGGCGTTATCTTCTTCGTTATTAAACGGTTTTTCGAGTTCTTTTATGACCCATCGATCCTTGTGACATGTAGTTTTTTAATAAAATCATAAACAATATATTAAAATTTTAAATTACAAAACAGCCCTAAATTATTCTTTCCTAATGTTTAAAACTTGTTTTATGTATTAATTAGTTTAGTAGTTTACTTAAAAAAAACTAATAACCATATATTACATATGTGGTACTTATAATAAAGTCCAATATCATCCCTAGTCCTTTTAAATTCATTGTAACAAGTTCAACCCTTTTACTTTCATTATTTTTCAACATGTGAAGATTAAGAAACATTGAATATAACCCTAAAATTAACCAAACATGTTTAATAACTTAATCCCATAGGTTAAATACTTTTTATTTTTACATTTTCCATGGTATATAGGACCATATTATATTAAGAAATAAGTGCATATAAATCATAAACATAAATAATAACGTCATTTTCATATTAGAAAAGTCCCTAGTGGTTATTATGCGTATCTGTTAACATGTAATACAAAAAATACATAAGAAAATAAAAGTAATAAAGAATTAGGAAAACCATATGAATGTATAGGAAGTGAAATTAATTCTAACCGTGTTTAGATTCAAATACAAAAGCTTCAGCTTATTAACCCTAGATAAGGTTTCCAAAAACCCTAATCTTTACTTTTTCTTCTTAATACTTGCAAATGGTGAACCAAAGCTTGAATATGACTTAATACATCTTAGGATAGATGTATAAAGTGATGTATGGATTGTATAAAAATTTTGTATGGATTGCTTAAGAATGTTATAATGCCCTTGGTGTTTTAAGAGAGAAAAAATGAGAGAAAAGAAAATGAAATTTGCATGTAAAGAGGTTATGGAAAGATCACTTATGCATGCTTCTATATATCTATGTATAAATATCTTCTTAAACTAAACATGTTACTTTCTAACCCTAGGTTAAGAGTTAACCTAACAAGTTGGTAAAAGGTTGTAAGAGAGATCTTTTATAAAATATCTAGATATTAAGAAAAGTTTGAAAAGTCTTGGTCTCATCTTATAAATTTCGGCATATATATATATATATAAGATGTAATTTTTGATTATTTTGAAGTTAATTGGGTATAATCGTGGGTATTCGTTTATGCGTAGAATAGGTTTTAGAACTTCCGGTATGCCTAAAACCGCATTTTAATCGTGAAACGTTAAGCATTTAACGATTAGCCAAAGTAAAAATAAGATGAACAAAGTTATTAATTATCCTCATAATAATCATATAACACTTGCTTGATGTAAACATTTAATTGTTTAATGCCCGTTTACATTGTATGATCATTTTCAGTCTACGTGATTTAGCTTAACGATTAAAATTAAAAGTGAACGCGTACGAGAAAAAAAATAAATAGTGAAATTAAATAGTATTGTAAATGACCTGAAAATATGGAATGTTACAGTCCTTCCCCGTTAAATGAGCCTTGTCCTCAAGGCTCAAGTTGCGACATTTGACGAAGGTACGGGTTCGGGAAAAGATGGGGGATATTGTCATCCCGAAATAAATGTTGATGAAGAGGTATGTGTTTAAGGTGACTACTCTAGCATGACATGGACTTTTCACTGAATCATAGGTAATCAGTCTATCACCAAATATACATATGTGAAAATTAAGCTATGTATATTTTAGGTCCAATGATGTAAGTGCTCATTTTCGTCAAAATAAGTGTTGATGTAGGAAATTATCAAATAGTTTTATAACGAAATGAAATAGTCAGACAGTAAAAACGTGAAGTTAGCTTATAGGGTGGACAACAAAATGGTCCTATAAGTTGACAATCGAGATGTTTGTAAAGCGATAGGTCATAACAAGTATCAAGAATATCCGAACAAATGCAGAAGTAGTCAACGAAAATGAACGTAAAGATTTATTCAATCAATAAAATGAACGTAAAAAGTCGTGTTCTAAAGGTAGGTGCTCCAAGGTGACACGTATGAGGTGACAAGTTTATTGTCGTACTCCCCATCAACGGAAAGACTTACAAAATGATGGATTACGAAACAACATATCCTTCAAAAGCATAAGAAGAGTTTCTAACTCAGAGTCGAATGAAAGTAACTGTAGAAATTTACAAAATATGCCGAATTTTTCGATATCATCAAAAGAGAATAAAAGTAAAGTCGCGTAAAATGAACGAAGTTAATAGTAAGAGATCAAGAAGAGAATTATCCATATTATAGGTATCCATATATAAATACCAGCATTGACGCTCAAAGGGAGTAAAAATGAGAAATCAGAAGTAACACAGAAATCAGAATGTTTTAATATTTATATAAAAGATCGAAATAAGGGTAAATCGTAAGACGTCATATTATAGACGTAAAAAAACGAAAATCATAGTCTAGTATAAATAATCATTATCCAAGTAATAAGTATTGGGATGCAAAGAGAGCATAAAAGTTTACCTGGGAGCAAGCGCGCACGGATAACGGAATAAAACAATGGAAAGACTCTATATTTTGAAAAACATGTCATAGTCTATGTTTTGAAAACACCTAGTTCTCTATGACTTTAGTCTGATACCAAACTGTAAACCCCCAAAAATCAGACAAACCGCAGCGTAATGGGTAACATTGGGGAGGCTACTTTCAGGGCACAAGAACATAATCACGAAAACGACCTCTAAAAAGAACGTTTTTAAAAATAAATTTCACATTCTTCTATTAAAATCATAGTATACAAATTATTTTAATGGTACTCTATTACTAAGCGTTGCAAAAATAATCCGCGCGACTCGAATGCTCCATTTTTATTTTGTTTTGTTATTTTTTTGTTTTTTGTTTATGCTCCACTAGCAAATAATAACCTGAGAAAAAATTGCAAAAACGGTCCAACATAAAGTGGGTATTCCATAGGTTTAAGTAAAAGCAGTGTTGAAATAATTTAAGAAATGTCTTTGTAAGAAAAGTAGCGTTACAGTATTTCAAAGTATTATTTCTGAAATCCAAATAGTGATCCAGTAAATCAAGTAATGTTTAGTAGTGGACCATAAGATCGAAGTAATGGTGGACTAAGTACATATTCCGAAGTCCAAAACAAATAATGTAGACAAGAGAAACACATTCATCAAGTCTAAGTATATATTATTGCACTAAGCTCATGAACCAAACCTTAACTTATTTGTGCCCCAAATGTATAGGATGCATGCCACAACCTAAAAGTAATTCTCAATTGTTAAATGCACCATGGCAACTTGTGACCAGAAATTCCAGGTGGGGATTGCCAGTCCCGATAGATCTATCCACAACACTCGCGCTCACTACAATACATTGACGGTACATATATAGTATATGACTTAATTGGCAATAGTGGGTAATTTAGGGCAATAAATATTCAGGCAGTAATCTGGAATAGCACACAGTTTTAAAACAAAACACTTGTGTCCGTATTAAAACAATCATGTAATTCCACCCCGGTAGAGTTTATAAAACAAGGAGATTTAGAAAATGGGGCTATGAACTGCACAAAGTATTGAAAGGAATTGTACTATAGTAAAATATATGAGTTGTGAAACGACCATGTATTCCCCTCGCGGGGTTTATAAAACATGAAAAGATTGAAATGCGAGACTATGAACTCACAAAGTCTTGAAAAGTAATCACTTGTTATAAAGATTAAACGAGTATTAAAGAGTTTGTAACAAGCATGTATCCCCCTCGCGGTTTATAAAAGCAATGTACATAAGTAAAAGCGAGGACTATGAATCTCACCTTTAGAAGTGAAGTGATGGAAAGTAATCCAGGTAAATGGCAGAAAATGTATCACGGAAATATCCGAAAGGCAACCTAAGTAAATATGGGTCGCATGAAGTACCAATTATTTAATTAATAACATTGAATATCATCTATATAGTTGGTTATATCGAACTACTGTTCGGGCTATCAATAATTAAAAGTAGGGTCATGACATACGTACGAGGAGCTAGGAATACTTTAAATCGTAAATCCAACAACTCGTCAATACGCCACCGAAGAGGCCTCATTATGAAATGCCCTAGTAAAATAGCTCTTTGATAACGCACTCAATATTCTATAGATCAGCAAAAATCACCGACTGAAAAATCGTTTTAGTAAAAATAATATTTATAAAGTGAAACGTTTATAAATATACTTTTCGAAAAAATGACCTAAATCTGGTCTGTTTGTTAAGAGCCCGTTCTCGCGTTTTCTTTAGCGTCCACTCTTCGTAGTAAGACGAGCGATCAAAATTTACATTTTAAGTTTTAAGAATCGCGATATAGTAAAATATAACTGTTCACGAACAGCTCGTTTGTCGTTTTAAATTAGCGTAAACTCGTAATCGCGATAACTTAGTCGTTTTAGCTCCCTTTTATCGATTCTTTTCGAGCACGGTCTCGGAATTGAAAGTTTTATTCATAATATGGAATGATTGAAAAGTATAATTTTCTGTGGTGAATAGTACTTTTTATAAAGAAATGTTTTATAAAAGTATTAAACTATCTTTAACATGTAAATGGCGTATCTTCTTGCGTTTTAATCCGGTTTTTCGAGTTCTTTATGACCCATCGATTCCTTGTGCATGTTAGTATTTTATAAAATCATAAAACATATATGTAAATTTTAAATTACAAAACAGCCCCTAAGATATTATTTTCCAAAATGTGTTTAAAACTTGTTTTATGTATTAATTAGTTTAGTAGTTTACTTAAAAAAAACTAATAACCATATATTACATATGTGGTACTTATAATAAAGTCCAATATCATCCCTAGCTTCCCGTTGTAAATTCATTGTAACAAAAGTTTTTAACCCTTTTACTTGTTCATTAATTTCACATGTGAAGATTAAGAAACATTATAAAAAACCTAATTTAACCTAAACATGGTTTAACTTAATCCATAGGTTAATCATACTTTTATTTTTACTTTTTCCATGTTATATAGGACCGGATAGATATAGAATAAGTGCGATATAATCATAACATAAATATAACTAATTTTTCATATTAGAAAGTCCTTAGTGGTGATTATGGCTATTTAACAGGTAATACATAAAAATCATAAGAAAATAAAAGTAAAGAGGAATTAGGAAAACCTTAGAGATGATGTATAGGATGTGAAAATTCTAAACCCGTTGTTTAGATTCAAATAACAACGCTTCAAGCTTTATAACCCTAGATTAGGTTTCCAAAACCCTAATCTTTACTTTTTCTTCTTAATACTTGCAAATGGTGAACCAAAGCTTGAATATGACTTAATACATCTTAGGATAGATGTATAAAGTGATGTATGGATTGTAAAAATTTTTTGTATGGATTGCTTAAGAATGTTATATATGCCGTGGGTTTTAGAGAGAAAAAGGAAGAAGAAAATGAAATTTGCATGTAAAGAGGTTATGGAAAGATCACTTATGCATGCATGCTATATATAGTATAAATATCTTCTTAACTTAACCATGGTTACTTTCTAACCCTAGGTTAAAGTTAACTTAACAAGTTGGTAAAAGGTGTAAGAGATCTTTTATAAAATATCTAGATATTAAGAAAAGTTTGAAAAGTCTTGGTCTCATTATATAAATTTCGGCATATATATATATATAAGATGTAATTTTTGATTATTTTGAGTATTGGGTATAATCGTGGGTATTCGTTTAGGCGTAGTTAGGTTTTAGAACTTCCGGGTATGCCCCTAAATGCATTTATCGTGAACGTAAGCAATTTAATATGTCTACGTGCCAATAAAAATAAGATTGAACAAAGTTAATTAATTTGCCTCTATAATAATCATAAAAACTTTTGCTTGATGTAAACATTTAATTGTTTAATGCCGTTGTATTTATTGTATGAACATTTTTCAGGTCTACAGCGATTTAGCTTAACGATTAAAATTAAAAGTGAACGCGTACGAGAAAAAAAATAAATAGTGAAATTAAATAGTATTGTAAATGACCTGAAAATATGGAATGTTACAGGACTGCCCTAAGTTGAAGAATGGAAACCATGGTAATCAACGTGGGAACGACAATGCACCAGCCAAGGTTTATGTGGTGGGCAATGCGGGGACAAACCCAAACTCAAACGTTGTTACGGGTACGTTCCTTATAAACGACCGCTATGCTTCTATTCCTATTTATACTGGTGCCAATGAGTTTTGTATCCACAACTTTTAGCTCTTTGATTGATATCACACCCACTACACTAGACCATTATTACGACGTTGAACTAGTCGACGGGAAAATAATAGGGATAAACACTATCATACGGGGTTGTACGTTAAACTTCTTGAACCATCCGTTCAAAATCAACTTATTGCCCGTAGAACTTGATAGTTTCGACGTCATAATCGACATGGATTGGTTGTCAAAGTACCATGCGGTCATTGATTGTGCCGAGAAGATCGTTCGTATTCCCTGGGGAAATGAAACTTTAATTGTCTATGGTGATGGGAGCAACCAGGGAAACGGGACTCGTCTGAACATCATTTCATGCACTAAAACTCATAAATACTTGTTGAAAGGACACCATGTCTTTTTAGCCAGAATTACAACAAAGGAGACTGAAGACAGGTCAGGAGAGAAGCGACTTAAGGACGTACCAATCATTCGAGATTTTCCTAAGGTATTTCCGGAAGAATTGCCGGGTCTTCCACCGACTCGACAAGTGGAATTCCAAATTGATTTGATGCCCGGTGCTGCACCGTATCGATTGGCTCCTTCCAAAATGAAAGAACTGTCGGAGCAACTGCAAGAACTATTCGACAAGGGCTTTATAAGACCCAGTTCCTCACCTTGGGGAGCTCCTGTCTTGTTTGTCAAAAAGAAGGATGGTTCATTTCGGATGTGTATCGACTATTGGGAATTGAATAAACTAACGGTGAAGTATCATTATCCTCTCCCCAATATTGATGATTTGTTTGATCAACTACAAGGATCCAGTGTTTATTCGAAGATAGACATGAGGTCGGGTTATCATCAACTCCGAGTACGTGAACAAGATATTCCAAAGACGGCATTTAGGACTCGGTATGGTCATTACAAATTCCAAGTGATGCCATTTGGTTTGACAAATGCACTTGCGGTATTCATGGACCTCATGAACCGAGTGTGCAAACCATACTTGGATAAGTTTGTAATTATCTTTATCGACGATATACTCATTTATTCAAAGAATAAGGAAGAACATGAAGAACACCTTAAGGCAATTCTAGAACTGCTTAAGAAGGAGGAGTTATATGCTAAGTTTTCAAAATGTGAATTTTGGATTCCTAAGGTACAATTTCTCGGTCACGTGATTGACTGTCAAGGCATTCACGTGGATCCTGCCAAGATCGAATCTATTAAAGATTGGGCGTCTCCTAAAACACCAACGGAGATTCGTCAATTTTTAGGTCTTGCCGGTTATTATCGGAGATTCATAGAAGGGTTCTCAAAGATTGCTAAGCCAATGACCAAACTTACCCAGAAGAAAGTCACCTTCGAATAGGGTGACAAGTAGGAAGCAGCTTTTCAGACATTGAAAACTAAGTTGTGTAGCGCACCTATCTTAGCTCTCCCTCAAGGAGCTGAGAACTTCATTGTTTATTGCGATGCGTCACATAAAGGATTGGGTACGGTATTGATGCAAAACGAGAAGGTGATTGCTTATGCATCACGTCAGTTGAAGATCCATGAGAAAAATTATACACTACTTGTAGTGTATAATTTGGAGACACTACTTGTACGGAACCAAATGTACGGTGTTCAAGGATTGGGTGCAGTGGTGTTTGCTCTAAAAATTTGGAGACACAACTTGTACGGAACCAAATGTACGGTGTTCACGGATCATAAGAGTTTACAACACATACTTGACCAAAAGGAGTTGAATATGAGGCAACGTTGTTGGTAAGAGTTGCTCAATGATTACGACTGTGAAATTCGTTATCACCCGGGGAAAGCAAACGTAGTGGTCGATGCCTTAAGCTGTAAAGAACGGATTAAGCCATTACGAGTTCGAGCCTTAGTCATGACTATTGGTTTGAATCTCCCCAAACAAATTTTGAAAGCTCAAATAGAAGCATAGAAACCAGAGAACATCAAGAATGAAAATGTAGGAGGTATGATCAAGAAGGATATACCGAAGGAAAAGTTGGAACCCCATGCCAATGGAACTC
>BQNB010024144.1:0-61048 GCA_026074375.1 Tanacetum coccineum
GTTGCTAGTATAAGTTTGCATTTATGTAAAACTTAAGCAAAAGATGTCAAGATATGTGCTACATTTTTATAATGTTTACTGTTTTCATCAACATACACTAAAGCGACTATCTCAATGGAATGAGTTACGTAGAATTTGCATGTATAGGTAACTTATACATCATGGCTTGAGGAATGAAACAAATATAATTCATGTATAAAAAAAATACAGGCAAACCTCTCAAGAATTACACTATCAAAGTAAACTACACAAACAACAAAGTTATTATTGTAATTCATGCCAAAAAAATAAAATAAAAAATACATCCAACATCTTAAGAATTACATAAGCAAAATTCAAAATCACTCTCATGTCTTTCAAATGATACAGATTACATATCCTCATTTATTAATAAGTACATCTTTTAGGAACTTTTCACTGACTTGTTATTTCATAATTATTTTAGTCAGCATCCCTAATATGTAACAAAGTGATGAATCTGCAATGTTCGTTGTCGTCTTACCACGTCAATATTGCTAGGTCAATTTGAATTATCTAATAAGCAAACTATTTTTTGTCAAGTAAGCTTACCATCCGATCTCGCTGGTCATTTATAATTTCATCCCCTAATGCCTGGAGAATAGCATCTGCTGGAACCATCCTGTATAATTAAATAAATCGTTATTAGATGTAATATGTTCTGATACAAATTTTGTTGCATTACAGGTTATGTTAGTGGCGTAAAAGTGCAGGTTCACTATAATCAATATCTCAATTGGCTTTATGGCCATGACATAATCTGAGGTCCCGTATATATAAAAAGAGGTAGATATAGATAAAGATGACATAGCTACTACCGAAACTAATTCAAATTGTTTGGTTTTATAGAGTTAGCAAGGTTTTAAGCTGTTCTATCAAAACTTAAACAAGAAAAAAAACACAGTTTCAAAAATATATCCATTTATCTTATAAGAGTAACTTTTACCTTTCATGTTTGAGGTGTTTCTCCACATTTTTCTCCAACATGAGTTGCAATCAAGGTTAATCCTCATCGCCATTTAACATACCTAAAATATGTTCTGCACCGGGCTTGTGTATGTGTAAAATCTTTGTGTTAATTATGTGAACTGTGAAGCATAGTAAAAGTTCATACCGCGGTTGTTGGGTTTGCAAGACGTCCTGCCTTGCATCGGGGTTGATTCACACATCGAGGATCGTTAACATAAACCAATTATCATAAATAAGAATACTACTGAGTGAATCATTTATAACCAAATTTCGATTCTGCTTGCATAAAGAATTGGTCAAAACTTACTTAAATCTGTGCATAAAGGAAGTGTGTTGGGCTGATATGGATACGAATCAAAGTTATATAAACATAAGATGATCAAATGATAAACAAACATTTTAGCAACAAAAAATGGCTTCTTAATAAGTACTAATTAGTTAGATCATATTTTTCATGACAATCCAACAGAAATCTTGCAGACTTAAAGACAAATAGGCCACAGTTCATGCCTCGTTGGGTGAACAACTTGGGATGGCCATGTAAAAGTCAAAAAATAACCATAGGATTATTGATTATCCCGCGTACATCAAAGCCAATTGCTCGCTTGATATCAGTTTCATTCAGTCTTTGGACTTGGAATTTTGCTTTCTAAATCTGTTCATGAAATGTGTCAGTTAAATATCGCATAATTTTCCTTTTTAACAGAACTTTATAAGAAATTAGGACCTATTTGTCCATTTTAACAATTACAACTATCAATGGTATTGGTTTTGCTTCATATGGCGGTCGCATGATGAGCAACACATAACACTTTTTTAGCCTCTTACTTTTAAACTATCAACAGTGTCAAATATGATTTAAATGACTATATTATTACACTATGGGCAGCTCTCGACTTCAGATGTCGAAAGAGATAGTTTTAGATGATGTTTGTTATAAACATTTGCCCTATGAACTTCATAACCTCATGGAACAGAACCAAACTAAAGCGGCTCCCATAGTCCTAAACATATTTGAAAGGGCCCCTAGATAAGATGACAAAAACCCTTTTGTTGTGTAGATTGTTGTCAGAAACATCATATAAATAAATTTTAGGGTGTGTGGGTCTGCCAATCGAAAGCAGTTTTTTGCGTGTGAAATAAGAAGCTCTAAATAATGTTTGTCTGAGTATGTCAAAAAGCATTAGCTGTATTCATAAGCATTTGTAATGCCTCAGGTCCATCGTCATATAATGTCCTAGTTATTTTCTCAGTCATGTAATCAACTAAAAATAATGGTGGAATGGAGAACATGTGAATACCAATAAGCTCCAGTAACAGCCCCTTATAAGTAATCCTAAACAACCCCTTATATATGGTATCAATCATTTTCTTATTGTTGTTTAACTTATGATTTCGCTATTTTATTCTATATTTTTTACATATGCAGAATGTGAAAATTGAACTTAGCCTCATATAGAATTTTGAAAATCATCATTCAGGTATTATAAATAAGGATATTACCACAGAGTTTGATTCATCACCTGGTATTGCTAAACGGGAGACTGTGATTGCTATTAATATACATTTATAACATAGTAAATCTCAAAGCTCAAAAGATAGATTCAACTCACAACAGTTGGAGATCCTTTAGATGGTGTGGCGAAGCATGAATGAGGAGCGTCACTTTTGCCTGCCAAAAAACATGATATTTTCTCAGAATTCTAATCAAACATTTATGTAATACGTGTTGCTAATTATTATTCTTATTCAATTAAAAAGAGAAAACAAAGTCAATGCATCATAGCAGCTACTCATTGTGACCCTGAAGCCCAACATGATTTAGCGTTTTGACAGCAACTAAAAGTCGAATTTCTGGTTTGAGCGATGCAGTTCCGTTATCCTTTTTACAAACACCCAAAACGCCCTTTACCAAGAAGAATTCCGAGTCTAAATTTTCGTGTTTCCATTCTTAAATCATTAAACACACATTTCATTACTCGAGAAGAAAGAAGCAAAAATCAAATAACATATTACCTAAGTTTGTGCAAAGGTTTACGAAGGCCGTTCTCAAACATCGTCCCCTTTTCAAAGGAGAACACGTTTATATGTGAACCCGATGTGAGTATGTTGTTCGAACCAACCTCCACAATTCTCATTTTTTGTCCACCACTAATACCACACAAACGCCATTTCCCAATCTAGCAGACCCATTTCCATAGTAGTTCTTGACCAATGCTCGTTTATCAGACCATTGCATTTGATTAGGGACCGCAAATGTAACAAAACGGATTGTGATTATCATTGAGGTGGTGATTATGGTCTATGTATCTAGACATCAACCACTAAAACTATGAATGAGAAAATATTCATTATAAAAACTTACCTTACATTATCCTCACTGTGAATACCGTAAATCCAATAGCAAATTGACGGCGGGTGCTTTACAAATTGATGTCGGTAGAAGCTTGCTACTGCACCAAATTATCCATAATCAAACGAAAGTTGGAAAAAGATAAAATTGAGTCGTACCTTATTTAATTTTAGGGAATAGGATTAACATTTACCACTTATTTCAGTTTCATGTTTTCCAATCTTCTCATCCATCCTGAAAAGATGAAGAAGATCAAAATTTTCCCAATTAGATCTTAAACCTCTGAATGCAAGCATACAAAATCTTATGATTATTAAAAACTAAAATTAACAAAAAACAGAAAATTAGGGATTCACAAACTCACAAAATAAATTAAGGATTTTAGATGATGCTGATTTGAGTAATGATCTCTTGGTATTCATCTGACTCCTCTAATTGTTTTATCCCCATCAAATATACTTTCCAATAAATGATGGGGATTAAACAGCGTGTTGCAACTCCATGGCTTTGTGAAACTGCATTAATACTCCCTATTAAAAGATGCGACTGAATCTTTAATACCACTGGTTGTTAGATGATGCTTCACATCCCTAAAACCGTCAGAATAATGAAGTCGATGGCAAATATACAGGCAGAGAGGCAAATGGAGAGGTTGCGCAAACTGTCGAGTATAAATAGCTTTTAATGGGACGAAGTCATTAACACTGTGAATTGAATATCTAAAAACTGGATAAAACAACACAAATTACCCCAACATTACCCAAATTATGAGGCCACACATTACTGTCATAAGAGGCAGCTGAATGTTGAAGTAATATAAATAAACCCTATAACACCAAACGGCATAAATCATTTATAAAAAAAAATCAACAAAAAAAAAACAGCAATTAGATACAATCAAACTTACCCGGAAGCAGCAGCTACAAAGATAAAAGGTTATTAATATTATTATAGAATATTAACTATTATTGAAAATAATACATACCTGCTAAGAATCTTATGTTGCCGCAGCTTCGATCCGCGGGGGGGGGGGGGGGGGGGGGGGGGGGGGGGGGGGAATTGATGTGTCCTGGCGATTAAGAAGGCATGTGTTATAATAATTAGGGGCGACATCAATGTGGCTGTAACTCCCCAAAGCTCTTCATCTTCATCTTCACATGGATGGTTAATGTGAGTGCTTTTATTGATTCAACTGTTGATATTTTGGGGGTGAATGAGAGGGCCAATGGAGAGACAAATCTTTATGTCGAATTGTAAGTGTTACCATTATTAAGACAACACATTGAATACATAAAAACTAAGTCTTTTTATAATATAAGGATTAAATGTAAATTTATTTTTAACAAGTATTTAGTGAGTTTTATGTCATTTCTTTTTTATTTTGTAGAATCAAAAAGGCATCGTCGAGAATTGCTAGTAAAATCGACGGAATAAATGTTCCCCCTTGATGTGTGCTCCCCCTCGTTCGAGGGCACCAAGGAATTGAGCTATGGTTTCTTGGCTACAAAAACGAGTTAGAACAATACAATATTTCTAACATGTAGCAAGTGAGGAAAAATATGGCATAATGATAATGCAACCAACAATAATCATTCATTTAACATAAAATAGTGTGTGAACCACACTAATGCATACAAAATAAATAACATGCTAACATGCATGAAATTTTTAAACTACAAAAAGTCCTATAACTAGTAAAGCTCCATAGGACTTGCTTGTAAAATAGTGAATGGACAATTATTTGAGAAACTAAACATAGAGTATGTTTAGTTTGGGGAAGATGGTGAAGGTGGTGGGATGAAGGTTATTGGTGGTTGTGAGAGCATATGTTCAATATATGAAAACATGTATTGGAGTTCATCTCTCAATCCAAATATAAGAGTACGATTATGAATGCAACACAAACATGAATCTCCATGTGCCTCAAGAAGGTTCCAAGGAATATGATGACCAAGGATAGGTGGTGAAGGTGATGGAGTATCAAATTGGATATCAAGTGAGGTTATTGGTGAAAGGGTGAGAGTGATGTCCATTGATGCATTTTCTTGAGTTGGAGGTGGTAGAGAAACTCTTAAAGGTGGAGATGTTGGTGGATTCAAGTAACCATTGGGTGAAAGTGATGTTGATGAGGTTGGTGATTTGGGTATGTAGTCAATTAAGGATGAAGAAGTATCTTTGGTTGATGGTGTTTTGGAAGGTGCATTAGGAGCACTAGGTGATGAGAGTTGAAGTGTGGGTGATGGATTTTTTTGTCATTATGGGTTAAATCCACAAACAATTGTTTTGGTGGAATGATGTTGATTTTTGGTCTCTTGGAGGCTTTGGAAATGAAAGCTATAGTGGATGTCATGGATGTTGATAATGTTTGATGAATGATGAAGAAAATGATGTATTAGAGATGATCATTTGGAGGGGATTTATGGGAAGGAAATGGTTTGAAAACGGAATGAGTTTAAGTTATTCCAAATTATGTTCAAGAATTCAGGGCAAAGATAGCTGAGACTAGGTAAAAGAAGGTCAAAAAGCAGGAAAAATATTGTTTTGCCCGTGATTTACTAGGGCGGTCCCCTTAATAGGGGTCGGTACCCTTAAAGATAAGGGGGCCGCCCGTTATGAATTAAGGGGGCCGCCCTTTGCTGGTTCCAATTTTCACAGAAAAACGATTTTTCTCAGAATTTTTTTGTGAGAGTATTTCTGTTTTGGTGGTTTATTTGCAGCAAGCCCTATTGAGTTTTATGATCACATTTAATCATATAACATGTAATAAGCATATCAAATCATGAAACCAAAGTAGCATAATTAGTTGAATAAACAAAACAACCCAAGATCATCATAGCAAACAAGCATCTAAAGATAACCAACACCTAAGTCTTTTCCGAATAAATCGGATAATTACCACACAAGTTGTTTAGAACATACACATAATCAAGTTAAAAATTGTCTAAAACCACATTTAGCTATCTAGCTAGTTTCTCTCCTAAATCTTCACTTCTTCTTCTTGCTAAACACTCCTTTTAGTGCCTTTCCAAATGATTTGAATCCTCCACGCATCTCCTCGTGCATTTGTTGCGTTTGGTTGAGCAAGGTGGTTTGTCGTGTGAAGAAAGTTTCATCGGTTTGTTTGGAAGAGGAAGGTATTTGGTAATTTTGGTAGTTAGGTGAACCAAGAGAGTTAAGATATGTGGTAGAAGATGGAGTACTTGCTCGAGAAGTTTCGACATCATCATCATCATCGTGTTGAAGAGATGACGTGCCTTGATGATGAGAGGATGAAGAGGAGACGGAATGACGTGCCTTGCCACGATCACTTCGAGGTCGTCGAGTTTGTTTTAGGACAAGAGGACGCATGACTCGATTAACAATGTCATAGATGCCATTGTCAAGATGAGGATACGTTTCCATGACGTGTCGATAAAGACGAGTTAAAAACATGCCATATGGAAGATTTGCGGTTGGAGTAGCTCTAGCACATTCGATTCTTTTGACAAAGAAATAAGCAAGATTGTATTGTTCTTCGGCAACAACACAATACAACATGTGAGCAAGACAAGCGGGGAGACGGTCCCGATGTCCTCCTAGTCCGAATACATTCTCTCGAATGAGTTCTTCCCATTGCTTCATGTCGGGGCTTAGTTCTTTGGTGAGAATTTGATTTGGATTGAGAGCGACCGTTTGACTTTTAATGGTGTGGTCTACCACGACACGTTCCAATTCAAGAAGTGAGGTACGTTATGTCGTCGGGGAGTAGGAGATCGGTGTAATATGGTCCCTCAGTTTCTGAGAATATTCAAGATGCAAGGTCTATTCTTGTTGAAAAAGGATTGGACCGCGTTGTACGGGATTGAAGAATTTGACCGATTGAGCAAGAGTAGAGGGTGAATCATGTTTTGGAAAAATAAAAAATCATGAAGGATGATCAAGATAAGCCATAGTCATGGTTTGTACCGGGACTGGACTATAGAAGTCTGATAAATTCAGAACAATCGGTCGTTGATTTGAAAGAGACAATTGAAGCGGAATGTTAGTAAAGCGAAGCCGATATTGTAGATTTGTAGTAGGCTTGATCACAATACGACCTTCGTGGAATGTGCGGTTGTCATAGGTTTTGTAGAATTAGGCAATAGTATGGGAGGATGCCATGATTTTGGATACTTTTGAGATGTGGGATTTAGTGAGAGAGATATTCGGTGGTAGTAGATTTCGGATTTTTGTCACTAATCAAGCAACAACTAGATAATTAAAAAATTTTATATAATCAAATAAAGTTTTGAAAACAATATATGACAAGAATTACCTCGACTCTAAAAATATAACAAAAACTTAAGAAGTAATACATATGTTCTTTAATTTAATTTTTCACTTAATATAGGAGTGCCGAAGAATATATATAGTTATATATTTCAAACAGATAAGAAATGACTCAAAAACTCCCTTATCAATACAATACTTGACCAAAGATTGTCAAAAGATATACGTTAAGTTGTATATTTAGTTGACAAATATTAGTTCATCATTATTGACTTGGTGAGAGTTAAATGGTGTTTGGTTTTGATCTCCAACACTATGTTTAGACGTTAAACCAAACGCCCCTTTATTTTACACTTTTTATAAGATATATCAATATATATATATAAATTATATATCTTGATGACTTACACAAGCAAGTTATGTGATTATACAAGTGACAAAACTATAGTGATTGTCATTTCGACTCTAAAAATTGATCCTAAGAAACGAACCAAACACCCCTTTAATTTTATAAAACTTTATTCATTGATTTGAAAATGTATATATATATATATATATATATATATATATATATATATATATATATATATATATATATAGGGAAGGGATCAAGTGAGAAGAAAAAATATAATGAGAAGAATAAGAAGGATTTCTAGCCACACATTTTAATTAGGATGGAGACTTTTAAGGGGAAATGCATGCATTTTTATAGGTGCATCTGAAATGTGTGGTTGTGGTTTCTTCTTATCATTCTCATTATAAGTATTCTTCTTATTTGATCCTTACTATATATATATATATAACCAATACTTGATTATTTCTAACATGTTTTGGCATTAATCAACAATGTGTAAGTTTTAGAAATACATATATGCAAAAATTCGGCCATATGTTCATAAGTATACATGTTTCTAAAATTTTAACTCAATAAGTGTTTTGTTTCAATCCTATCAAGGTTGTAGTGTTCCTATGACTATGAGAATCATTATAGTTATGGAAATCCTAGACCAAAATAAAAAGTATGAAAATAATGAAGAACATCTAATTTTGATTAAGAGCAAAATTAGATGAAATCAAATGAAAAGAATGATGGAAAATTTACAATAGATGTTGTTGATTGACTTGTTAGTGATTGCCCCTTGCGAATTTTGGTTAATTGGATGATTTAAAGTTTTGATTTTGAGGGTTATGGTGATGGGTTTTCGTCACAGTGAGTGGGAGAGAAGAGGAAGAGAGAATGATGTGTTTGGCATAAAATTCGTCAGAAGGGGGGCAAGTTTGGATTTTTCAGATGGGCGGTCCCTTTAATTAATTAAGGGGCCACCCTTTTTACACGGCCGGTCCCATTAAAATTAAGGGGGCCGCCACCTGAAGAAATTTTTTTCTTCTATTTTTGGCTAGTTTTGTGAGAATAAATATTGACAATTTTTAATTAACTCTTTGTTTAATTAAAACGTTTCTTTGACTATCTCGAACGAGATAATTTAGATGTCAATACATAAGATGATTTGGTGACTAAACTTCTTGCAAACATGATGAATTAATTTCTTTGAACGAAAAAATTTATTGATACATTTTGAAATGGGAGAGAGTAGATATTATGTAGGATGAGAGATTGGAATGAAGTTAAGACTTCAACAAGGCGATTTTGATAGACGTAGTTAAGGCGAGTGTCGAGGTGGAAGGGAGTTGGTTTCATCCATAGTGGTTTGAGACTTTTCTGATGCAAAACTAATCCTACTTCTATGTTACTTATTATCCACTAACTCATTTTTCTTCATCTACGTGAGTTCGTGGCCATAGAAGATTTCCATTTTATAGTGGTTCATGGATAATCTATGTGAAAGAATGGTTCCTAATGAACAAATTCTTTTAAAAACTAGAAAGCCAACAAATGACATTTCTAGTGACTACAATATTTCCTAACTATCACTAATACTAAGTATATCATATACCAATCTATAATTTACATAATTAAAGAGTGAGATGTACCTTAGCCTTCAAGAAAATTACCTTAAAATCTTTAAGGTAGCAAGCTTTAAGAATGAGGATTTATGTAAATCCTATATGAGTTCTTCAATTTGTTTGACGAAAGCCAAAGGATGCTTGTAGATGATTAACCTCGAAAGATGTGGTGATTTAGCCATTTGGTCCCCATCGTTTCATGGGTCCGAAGTTATTGTTTCCAAACATGTTTTGCATTTGATTCGGACACATGCATGGTGAACATCTTCCACATTGTGTAAAGCTTGGTTGGTGTGGATGATTCCACATTATGTTGTTAATGTTAGAGTAATTTGGTCTACCTTGGTCTCTCCTAGTTTGAGGTGTTTTGGAACGAGGATGAGAGTTTTCCTTTTTTCTCGGAGGAGGTGTTTTAGACCTCATTATGGGTTTGGTAAATCCGATTTCGGGTTTTAAGGAAGGTTTGTAAAAACGTTTTACCTCATCATCACTTGCAATAGGAATTTTAGTATTGTTTATAAGTATAAATTTTGGTTTTGAGTTTGGGTTTGATTCTATCAATTTTTCTTTCGACTCGACTTCTTGAGCTCTTACAAAATTTACTTGTTTGGTTTCGCTAGGTGACCCTTTGGTAAAATTAAATCCTAAACCGGATTTATCTCCGGAAGGTTTTTGAGAACTTATTATTTTCTTAAGTGAGTGACTACTATCATTAAATTGATTTAGCCTAGATATTTTTTTCTAAGCTTCTCATTTTCAAGCTTAAGGTCTTGACATAATTTGCATTCTTCATTTACTTTCTTACATTTTTCTAACCTAGATAATTTATCTTTTAATTCTAGTACTTCATTCTCTAATTCTATTTTAGCTTGTTTTAGAGTTTTATTTTTAGCCATGACTTTTAGTCCTATTTTGCATAGTCTACTATATTCACTATCTAAGTCATTTTTGTCTAATGATGATTGGTCATCACTAAAATATTCGGTTTCGGAAAGTACCTCATTTGAAGCTTTAGCTATAAGACACTTTTCGTCCTTTGTCCTTTCCTCTTCATCTTCGTCGCTATCACTCCAAGATCCTCCAACAAACGCCTTTTGATTTTGATATTTTGATTGTTTCGGACATTCTCCGATGAGATGATTTGGATCTCCACACTTAAAGCATTTTCTTTCGCCTTTGCCATTTTTGTCGTCTTTATTTCTTTGGAATGATTTTCTTTCTTCATGTGGTTGTCTTACGAATCGTCCTCGTCTTTTGAAGAATTTCTTGAAGTCTCTTACGGCCATGGCGTATTCTTCATCTTCACTATCGGAGGTTGAGCTATCATCATCACTAGATTCCTTTCTAGCTTTCAAGGCAATAGATCTACTTTGTTCTCTTTTGCTTTTGACGGTTTCGGAATCTTTCTTAATTACTTCTTCATAAACCTTCAAATTTCCAATGAGTTCGTCAAGTGATAGAGTTGTTAGATTCTTTGATTCTTCAATCGCCGTGACTTTTGCGCGCCATTTAGGATGTAATGCCCTAAGAAATTTCCTAACACAATTCTTGCTAGAAAAACCTTCATCAAGTGCTTTTAGACTAGTAATAATAGTGTTAAATTTAGCAAAGGCATTATCTATTGACTCCTCTTCCGGAATTATAAATTGTTCATATTGTTGAACAAGATCTATTTTGTTAGCTTTGACTTGATTATTACCTTGATGAGTGATTAATAAAGTATCCCAAATTTCTTTTGTGGTTTGACACATAATTTTTTTTTCGTATTCTTTACGTGGCAAAGCATTATAGATTACCATTTTAGCTTCATTATTTTTTGCAAGTTTCTTTTTAAGATCATCATTTTGTTTATGAAAAGGTATAACTTCATCCTTTTTAATTTCGGGATTATATTGAATAGGAGGAAAATCACCATCGGTAATAACATGCCAAAGATCTGGATCTTTTGACTTCACATAAGTTTCGAATCTATTTTTCCAATAAATAAATCCATCACTTTCAAATAGTGGTGGTCTTTGCATAGATTGCCCTTCTAAATATTTTTCTGATTCCATAGATCGATTCAAGTTTTAAAATATAATTTATTTTAAAAATCTTGTTTGACGTGGCTCTTGATACCAATTGTGGAAAACTAGAAGGGGGTTGAATAGTTTACCGCTTTTTAATTTAATGTTTATAAAAACTTAGATTCGACTCTTTGTGAATTCAATACTTGCACAATATGAATAATATAAATAAGTAAGAACAAATGAAGAAATAAGAGATAAGAGTTAGAAAGATCAAACCACAACACAAGGATTTATAGTGTATCGGGACGAATCACCTCTTCGCCGTACATCCCACCCTCGAGCACCTAACTCAGAGTTTTCTTCAACTATGTCCAACAAACGCTTTAATGCGGAGAAAACCTAGACCCAACATCGCTTATCTTGATTTCCAACACTAAGCTAGATGTCGAGTTCTAATCTTTGCTAGAACCAATCTACCACAACTTCACAACTTCACTACACAACTTTGTTTCACGACTTGATCAAGACTACACAACTTCTTCACAACTTGATCACGACTACACAACTTCTTCACACCTTAATTTTCTTCACACCACTACCTCACCAAGCCACTGCTATAATTACACCTAACCAACACTACTAGGAAAGATCACTAAGATCCAACTATACTTACAACAATCACAAAGATCTAACAACTACACAACTTTATAAGATTTACAAATGATTTACAAGTTATGATATAGATGCAACAAGATTGCAATACATACTTGAGGTGCAATACTTCTTCACTTGATGATGGAAGTATTCTTCTCTTGCACTTGAGGAATTGAGCTTGGATCACTTGGAAACAAAGCTTTATGATTAAATAATCAAAGGATTTTAATGAGATGTGTGGGCTGTTTTAGAACAAAAATAATGAGTGCAAAAGGTGAGAAAATAATAGGGAATAATCCAGTATTTATAGGACAAACTTGAGGAGCATCTACCTATGGGCGGTCCCCTTAAATAGGTGGGTGGTCCCCTTAAAATTAAGGAGGCCTCTTGTGTATTTAAGGGGGCCGCCCTAAACTAGGGGCTCCCTAATTTGTCTTTTGTGTAGGGGGGTTTTCTAGAACTTTTCTAGCCGTTTTAGGTCCGAAAATTTGAATTTCAAAATGTTTATTTTGAATAAAACATTTCTTTTAACTGTAGAAAATATTTTGTAATGTTTATAAAAATGTTTACAACATTTTATAAAAGTGTGAGGTTGAATAAAAATTCCCTTTAATCATAAAATGCATTAAGTATTTATTTTTTCATACCTATAAGTGATATAATTTTCGAGATGAAAATTTACTACTAATTACTTGTTTACGTTTAATTTTACATTGAACATTTTTATATTTTGTGATTATCAAAACGCAAAGATGTGAAAAATATTAATAATGTTTTTAGGCATTATTTTTATCAACATTTTTATTTCCCGTATTTAATGTTTTATCTATAAAACGAGGACGTTGTATAATTCAAGTGGGGGGATGAAATTAGAATGATACTTGTCATATTTTTCACACTAAAATGCTTAAATTATGTTTAAATTTAAAAAATTTCAAGCATACTTTTGTGAAATTACTTGATACATAATCCGCACACAATAACCCTTGTTAGATATTGTGAGGATTTAACCTTATCCATTTCCAAATGTTTACCCAAATTTTACAAAATATGAGTGCGTCGGTGATGTAGTAGACTTTATAACTTGGCTTGGTATATCTATTCGAACCGCAATAATGAGTATTAGGAATTAGATGGAGTAACTTTTTAAACTAGTAAATATTAGGATTACGACCCAAACTCCTTTACATGATTGCTTATTAACTAATTACACTGGTTTTAGTTTAACCCTCGAATAAACCCTTTGTTTACTCTCCATATTTAAGAGTAAGATACCTAGAACAACCCTTAGATCCAATCCTTTAGAACTACACCGAACTATTTGTTTTCGTTACACCCTTAGTACCTACTTGTAGATCAAGTTTATTTACAGTTGCTATTGCTAAGTGTAAAGTTTGTAATATTCCGAGTCTTGTGTCAATTTTGGTACGATTGGAAGAAATTTGCACATCGCAAATGGGAATGTATATTATAGTCAAAACTCATGTATTTTTACTACCATCACAATTAATGGTACGTCCGAAGAACGAAGAATTACCGAAGGAATTATCCGAAATTATTATGATCGTGAAGATGGTGAAACTACACCGAGTTTCGTAGTATAGTGTTAGCAAAAAAAATCAAAAAAATTAGAAAAATCGCAACAAAAAAGAGAAGGAAAAGTTTGAAGATAATCGTTTCGCAACTACCGAAGGAATTACACGAAGGATCGATTATTCGTTGATACAAATCGACGAATGTAGAGGTATAAAGTGGAAGATATCGTCACTTGCCTTGTAAAGTATGTAAAGTATAGGATTACCGTTACGGAACGCCAACTTTAGTTGTTGTTTTGTGGATCAAGATCGAGACGTTGTAAATAGTCGTGTCTTTATCATGGTAACGGTCGGGAAAAAGTATCTAGCAACTTGTATTTTAGACTTCATCTATTTGTTTCATAATTTCTATTTAACAACAATTTATTCCCATTTCCTAATCATTAACCATGGGTTTACACGAATAAGGATGTGATCGAGCGTGCATGTCTATTCCGTCATTACGACCATGTATGCATGTATGCATGTCTCAGCTGCCTTGTTGCTTTATTACTATTAGTGAAAGTTAAAAGATCCATACCCTATATTACTCTACTATTCCTATAATTTAGCTTATTCGAGGTGGGAGTGAGCAGTCACATATGTCTATCCCGTCATTACGGGTGTGTTTGTGTGGTCTTTGTCACCCTCCTGGAATATTGGTATCGATAAAGATTAGTTAGAGTAAGCAACCCTAAGCCTTATCATACAAACCCATATTTACCTTTATAAATTTGTTACTCCTTAGCTTTAGCGGTGGAGATGTATATCTTTGCCAAGATTATGATAGAATACTCGTCATGACCGAGCAAATGAGCGAATTAGTTACATGTTACCACATAGATTAGTTAAGTGATTTAAGTGTTTTCATATTCCTATTTCCTGAGGTGTTTGGTTGTGTACTTGTAATAGATCAAATAAATGCTTTAAAGGAAAATATCCTTAGGGAAACATTTTTATAAACTTCTAAAGGCTACTTGAGGACAAGTAGGATTCAAGTGGGGGGATATTTGATGACATCAAATAACTTCTATTTTATAGCATAATTTATCTCATGTAATTAACCCATTTTGTATAATTATTGCAAAATAATTGTTACTTAATCATTTGTATTTGAGAATTGCAGTAATTATGGAGTACTTGGTGAAGATATCCTAAAAGGCACGCATTTTTAAGCTTAAATGAAGAGTTCGAGAAAGTCTACTGATCTGACAACCAATACGCCGTATTATTTTAGACCTATATGACGTATCCAAGACTTTGACGAATCAAAAGACCATTGCCTGACTTTGAAGAATACGCCTTATCCACATCAATGATACGTCATATATAATACTTTGGTCAACGATAAGAATCAACTGGTTTTACCTCAATATCGACTTATCACTAATCAAGAAGATAATCCCAAAATAAACGTCTATAATCCGAATCAATAAGCTTTAAATCACCACAACTAGACCACTAAACCCACCCGAGGCGAGTGATACCAAATGTCGGAACCCAATATCACTTTCACTTCATTATGATGAACAAGAAAATAAGATGAGATAAAATATGGAAGAAATTTAGAGAGAAGTTAGAGAGAGAAATGTAGAGAGAAAAAAGAGTTGGTTGAATTCAAGCAAATGTGAAAAATACAAATGAGAATCAACACCATTTTCCATAGTGGAAAATGGTATATATACCCTACACAACTACATGGGGCGTGTGGGCTTTTACTTGGGCCGGGCTCGGGATTGACTTGGGCTTTAGCCCGATACACATACAATATTAGCTTACATTTACGAGCCCGTTTACCCTTCTAGCCTATTACAACGTATAATTAATTAAGTGACCGAGACCTAATATAATGAACGAACTTCCATTGTTCGACTCAATATTTTGAGGCTAACAATCTCCCCCGAAGTGAGTTCATTGTGACACTCCTTCATGAGATCAATGAGATTGCTTTTGTCGTTAAGATCTTGTGGTCTTGGTCTCTGAATTCGTTGTAGGCTTGTTCCTTCATGCTTTGTGATCTTTGATCTTGAGCCTTTGTCATTGTCTTTCGACTTCGTCTTTTACGTCCGAGATCTTTAAATCTTTATCCTTCCGTCTTGATCATCTTTGCCACCTTGCGATCTTGTGTCTTGACCAACATGCTCATACTTTGCATCATCTTGAAAGCTTGCTAACAATCTCCCTTGATAGACTTGATATCTTTGAAGGAAGATCTTGTATATCAGAGTTTGTGCGGAAGTCTTTGTCTTTAATTCTTGAGCTTTCATGATTCTTGAATCTTGATGCTTATAGTATGTCTTTGTAGTTTGAGCATGAGCATGTGGTAATGAATTCGACTCCAGTGGATGAGGCATCACCATCTCCATCTTTATGTATCTGAAATAAAACAGTTAGACAATTAATCGGGTGGATCCGAATATGGCTTTGTCATTCGTCCGGATTTGGTTAGATTAACCTCCGGTTCCGTAGGACCATTTTACAGTATAAATATTGTACCTGTGATCAGGTAGATTCAAAGAATCTCCTTGACAGGGTTTCCAGCTCAAAGCATAGGATCTTCTAACACAGATGTATTAGATTTACCATGCTTGCTAGTTCTCATTACCGGAACGTCTCAAAGCAGACAACACAGTAAGAGTGAATCAGGAAAAAATTTTTGAGTTTACTATCGTTCTGATAAAGCCGTCATTTCATTTTCCTGGAACAAGTTTGATTCAACATTGAATCGCACAATGTTTCTTTCTAGTTTTGGACTACAATTTGATTCATATAGAATCTCGCAAGTCACCTACCAAGAGCTTGTTTGATGCTGGCTCAAGCAGGATTTCCATCTTCATTGTGAGTACATAAGTATCACTCGGATGTTCTGGCACAATCACAAGGATAATGCGTAGGACTCTTGTTAACAGCTTGTGAACTTTTTTTTTTTTGGTAAAAGGGAAAGCATCCCCGGTAAAATATATTATACCAAAAAAATAGTTTAGAACGATGGGTATTGTGGCTGAAGTAACCACATTATTAACTAAGCTAGGCTTGAACAACCTCTAAAGCAAACTTAGGAACATGCCCAAGAAAAGCTAAACAGCATATTACCCTAACAATAGATCCAATAGGGAAAAACCACTTTATTCCTTTCATAAGATAATTAATGTAGCCCTGCTTGCCCACCACCAAATAGGAGTATCCTCATTCACCAAAGTAGGAGAATTGTCTCACAAGCGAACAGGCAATTCCAAAATATGAGCTAGCATCGGAACATTAGGGTCTTTTTTTAAAAGGCAATGTCAATAGTTTAAGCGAACATAGACTTAATAAGCTCCAGGATCTTGTCCTTCGACCTCTTCTTCTTCTTAAAGATTCGATAATTCCGCTCTTGCCATAAGAAGTAACACGCAGCAGAGAAAACAAGCTTGCAAACAACACTTCGAATTGACTTCATCTTCGCCACGGGAATAAGGAATGCCACAATATCATCCAGGGCTGACGGAACATTTGGGATACATAATAACGGCTTCAGTTATTCCCTAACCCATGAAGAACAAATGGCAACCAAAAAATAAATGGTCATGCGAATCTGGTTGGACTTCACAAAGAGGACACACAAGCTGGTTCATGTAATGATTGTTACATAAATCCCATGGTCTTAAAAGATCATGAGTCTTGAGTTTCCTTTTAATTACTAACCATAGATGAATAGCATAACGAGGAATATGGTGTAAAACCATAAACCACATGAAAAAACCATTCCACTCTATACTCCTCGGAGAATAGAGTCCCAACCGTCAGGCCACGGAATCGACATCCAAATTATCCATATTACATAAAGTAATACGATCAGGAAGGTCATTTAAATTTGGAGCCACGACATTAGTCAATAAAGGATATTTAGCATACCAATCTACCGGCCAACTCCAAGTACCTGAGTCACAAATATCCTTTACTTTATCATTCAAGTGGAATCCCGCAGAGTATATGTCACGATTAGAGACAATTTTTGATAATGGGCCAACCGAACTCCAATGATCATGCCAAGCAAACGTCCAAGTTTACCATTACCATATGGAGAACGAACAAAGGGCACTTACAAGTTGACGAACATGCAATATTTTACGCCAACCCCACGACATATTACCACGAATAGGAATGTCCCAAAAAGAACAGCTTGTGAACTTATTGGTGTTCAACAAGTGTTTGTCATGGAATGTGTCCTAATGAGATTTATTTATGGATCTCTTGGCTCTAGACTCGATTAGTGCATTTTGGTTTTAGTAATCGGAGGCTGGAGCAGACTGCCACCTATTCAATATCAACTAACTCGGAGTGAGAAAGTCAATAGAAGTCGTGTGTATCTCCGTGACAAATGAGACAAGTTTCTTTTGAGAGAAACCCGAATGGCTGGGAAAGGTTGTGCATTGCATCACTGGGTCCATGATGTCGTCTTCAATGTCAGCAATCAACATTGTGATTCTGACAGCATATGTATCGACCCGGTTTCTGCCTAAGTTGTGTGGAGGGCTTCTTTCTTTTCACCCTTTATCCATACATTTCTTTTTAATTCTTCAACCCCTTCAATTGCTACCTAAGAAGTCATTACTAACACCATGTTGTGGATTGTCAGTGTTAGTCTATCTTAGTCGGCATTTTCCCTTATACACATTCATCTTCCAAATCTACCTAAGGAATGCTATTTCTATATATGGAGTGTCCTTGGGTGATCCCCTGTTCTGTTGGATATAGGAAAATACCTAACCTTACCACCTTATGACTTCAGAATCGTCGTGAAATAAGATGTTGTAGGGTATGAGATCGTACCATAAAACCTTTTCCGAATAGCACTCGAGTCTTTTAGATCACATTTTAATTACTTTTTTCCACTATTTTATAAACTTCTAAGTCAATTCGATTTTGACATACTGTGTGATTAAAAATTTGTCTTGAAAAAGGCCATGGGGAAAAATGTTGAAGATTAGTATGAATTATTTGGTGGAACTGTGTCATCTTGCTCCCCCTCAATTTTTACATTTGTTGACACCAATAAAAATGTATTTACCAAGTTGTAAAATTGATATAAAATTGAGGGTTGAACACTTAGTATTTTATAACTATCATTCTATTGAATTGTTCATTATTATCTTGTTTGTTATTAGAGATTTTTGGGAATGGTTTTGAATACATAAGATATGGTCGTGAGATGATGTATCCACATCTTTAATACTTTTTTTTCGAAGACCTCCCTCTTTAAAGTGGAGATGTTGAACACACAGTTTTATAAGATTATGAATCGTCAGTGAGAAATTCTGAAAAATTGTGTTCAACATTTTGAAAAAACATCATGTTAGAAGACTTTCTTCCAACTCTAAGGTAAGGCACTTATAGTTTCACTATCCTTTTTCTTGAGCTAAAAACTTTGAATGTCTTGTAAGAACAGATCAAGACGAAGAAAAGTTGATTGTCGTTGTTAGGATATGTTATCTTTACTAGATAAAACTTTCCTTTATTGAAGTCCGAGTACATACTGATATTTGCACATAAGCCATTAAGAAAAATTAGATATGAATGTTTTGAAAGCATTTGCAAATCCTGTTGAACTTCATTTACACGCCCGTGTCGATATTAATCAACATTTCTAGGTACGTAAATGTTATCGATTCCAAAAGACATGTCGAGAAGAATATTTTATGAAACATTTTCTGATTTTTTGATTTTGTATTTTCTTTTTGAAATTTTATATTTTTGTATATTTTTTTTGTAAATAATATTTACATGTTGACCTCAGCATTGTTATGTGATGGTGAAATAGTAATTCCAACTCTTGTCGTGATGTAGCTGTCTTGTCTGCTGGAGGAACAACTTTTGGAACCAGCTTTGAACATGACAGTTACAGTGAATGTTGGTCTGTGAATTCGAGTTATGAATGTTATGATCAAAAGTCATTTATCGTGGAGGAGCGAGGCCTGAACTGTTGTGAACAGACGTCATTGCTTATGCATCAGATGAAAATTCCTTGAAGCCTTGGTTTCTTAGATATCAGTCTTTTCAGCAACCAAACTCGGAGTCCTTCCTTTGTAGGATTTAAAGATATGCCTGCATGTATGTTAAGTGTACCTGCACTGACATCAAGAGTTTGTTTGCATTCATACTGGTTCGTGTTATCTGTCCATTTAAACCATTTGTGGGTTCACTATCAACCTTGGTGGTGCTAGAGGTGAATATCTTTCCAGTAGGAACCCACCTAAGACCAACTATGTTGAAAATTTTACCCGTTGGTTTCCACCTAAGACAAGATCTAGGAGTCATTGTTTTCTCATGCACAGTGGAAGTCTTTTTTATTGAAGACCTGTATCTTTTTGGGATCTGTCTTTCTGGTTTCTTTGCAAAACTTGTTTGCTCTACGGGTATGTATCTTTTTGTTGTCTTATCGGATAGAACCTTAGCACGTGAGTTGACTTCATTCAGGAATTTTGTTACACAAGAATCATGATTGGCATTAAACCCACATTTCTGACATGTTGAGCAACTAATGTTTTGTAGTCAGGTAAAAACTTCTAGAATTCCTTAGAGTGTTCTGCTAAGGGCACAGTCGTTGTCGTGACGCAAAAAAATATATCTTAGATGCAGCCTATTCCTAGACTTTTTGGTTATTGATCTAGGTAGTGGTTTGCAGCTATTGTGTGCTTTTGATCTAGCAGAATGCATAACTAGGTTATGATTCCTACAGCTCTTTCTTATGTTTTTTCTTAGCTTCCTCTAGGTGTGATTATGAACCCTGTCATTTGAGCTATACCTAGAGAGCCTAGGTGCAATATGTGATGAGGTTTGCAACAGACCAAATTCTTTTTCCTTAGGCCAAATAATGTGTAAGTGATAGTTTTGACAAAATCGTTTTTGACTCAAACTTGGGAGGCAAACCGTTGCTTTAAAATATAGGTCGTTCAGACTTAAACGCAATCGGTTGTCTAACAACTGATTGGTTTCTACGTGGCTGTAAAACCGGTTTCCCTAAGATTAACGATTTTGCAAACTTAGTATTCACACTATTTCCTGTTAATTTCCATAACTCATTTTTTAATGTTGCAATTGCAAACCCTTTTTCCTGAAGTTGAGCTTTGAATTTATCATTATTTGCAATCAAAGAAGTTGTGTGTTCTATGTTCTTAGCTCTCATTGTCTTGATAGAATCAAACATTTCTTTGTAATGCCTTTTCAAAGTCTCATTTTCCTCAAGTAACTTAGCCACTTTATGTTCCAATTTGATGTTTATTGTTTCAATTACATCTATGTTCAGTTTACCTTGGATTCATTATGTTACTTTCAAAAATTGACCATGTTGCCCTTCTTTTAAGCTTGATTTTGATATTAAGTTCAAGATTAACACAATGTGCTTCCATTCTTAAAAAATCTTTTTGAAATTGGGCAACAGTCTTTTTGAGACAAATATTTTTAGATTCAAGAGATTGATTTGAGAGGTCAGTTGTCTGGTTATCAGTTAATTTAGCAGGCAAAGGACATGTGTCATGACATTGTTCAACATTCTGGTCAACCTCTCCTTCATTATTGAAGTATGTTGTTATCCAGTAGCAAAGATATTGATTTTAGCAGTTGTTTGTACCTCATCCATTGGCTCTTATCATTAGGGTAGATTTATCTGCATCATCAGCATGTGCATCATTCCCTGATCTGCTGCTTGTATCCTGCTCTTTGGATTCTGTCCCAATGCTTTCTGTGTTAACCAAACTAGCATCCACTGCTTTTCCCGTATCAACCTTATCCTCTGTTGTCTGAATCTGTCTTTCATTCACCCAGCTGTCATACTCTCGTTTATGCTGTGCTCTTTCATCAATCGACTTCTTAACAGATTCCATGTGTTGGATCAGTGTGTCACGGAATTCTGGAATTTCGAGTCGAGTGTATTGTAGGAATTTGTTGCGTGTCATGTCAACATATTCATCATCCAAATAAATCCGTGACTTGATGAACATCTGAAACTGTGTCTCGAGTACTTTAAAAGAAGCTGTGGATCCAATCTCTTGAAATTCTTCTTTGTCAAGTTGCTTTTCTAATTGATCCATGTTTAGGAACATTGTGCCTATAAAAGTTTCAACATCTTGACCAAAGAGTGTTGCAAATGCACGTTTGAATCCAGACTCGATTCGAGTTCCTTTTAAGTTGTCGTGTGAAAGATGCTTGAGGTGTGAATGAAGTTTTCGAAAAGATACCATGCAACTCTTTTTTGCTTTGTCTTCTTTCATGGAAATAGCATCAATGCTTTAACTTCTTGTTGTGCATTCTTGACATCTGTAACTTTTGTCATCCAACTTTTCTGATTCGTTTGTGCTTGATTGTTTGTTTTTGAGCATATAATATTCAATGAAATCAAAGTTTTTGATTATTGTTTATTTGAAGAGTTGAGGTTCCATGTTAGTATATGCGCGAAAGGTCCTTATTGCTTCATACTCTAAATCTTGAAGCTTTTTAGCACGAGTGAAAATTGTCTCAAATTGTGTCTTGAGCACTCTAAAGGCATTCTGGCAGTTGGACTCAAGAATAGTTTCTTTGGTAAGTTGTGTTCCTAGTTTATCATGTTATGAGAGAAGTTCTTGGTGAATGTGTCAACTTTTTCACAAAAAATATGATAAATTGCCACGTTCAAATTCACTTTTAGTGATGCCTTGTTCAAGTATCCGTGTGAAATTTGATTTAAGTGTACTAAGACCGTTTAGGCAACCACCTTTCAAGATCTTTGCTTGTTTTAGCATTTTTTGCATGTCTTGTTCATCTGAATACGAACACGAAGATAAAGTATCTTTCGTTTCCATTTTACCGTGAATTGTGAAGTGAAAAATGATTTGTAGGATCTTAAGCAGGTAAAGTGATTGTTGTTGTTGTGGAAAACTATTTTACGGGATTTTACAAGTCTTGACTAAACCGAGAAAATACAAGAGTATTTCGCGGGATTTTACTAAATCAAGAAAAAACCGTAAAAATAGAATTGTTGTTGGTGAAATCGTTGTTGTTGTTGAAGAACTTGAACTTTTGTTAACGATTTGTGAGCTAAAACGATGAACGGTGAAATTTCTTACAACGAAAGGGCTAAAATTGAAAATTTTGAAAACTAAAATGTAAAACTAAAAAAATAACAAAAATTAAAAGTTTAAAAGTGAAAAAATTTGAAAGTAAAAGGTTATATTTAATCTTGCTTAAAAAACAAAGGGTTAATAGAAAATAAGTTAAAGTCTAAAGGTTAAAAATGAATATTGTTTAGAATTCGAGGGGCCAAAGTTGCAAATTACAAATTATGTTTAATAAAAAAAACATATTTTCCCTCCATGCATTCGTCTTCAACAATTTGAAAGTTATAAAGATGTAACGATTGAAAATTTGATCATTCGAACTCGATCGGTTATCGTCGGTGAAAGCCGAATATACCACGTTGATCGAAACGATGACACGAACACGATGATATAAGTCGTAAGTCCCATCGTTTAACGTCACTCGAAACCGAAAAACCGAAAAATTTGTTAAAACGTTTAAGTTGTTGTGTTCCACTCGTTCGGCTCAAGAAGATGAATCTCGTTCGGTTCTTAAGCTTTACTCGTTCGGCTCATATAGAATGTTACTCGTTCGGTTCTTGTGAATTTGTTACTCGATCGGTTAACCTCAACTAGTTGCTCGTTCGGTCCTTGAGATTTGTTACTCGTTCGGTCCTCTTTGAATGTTGCTCGTTCGGTCCTTGTTGATGTCACTCGTTCGGTCCTCTTTGAATGTTGCTCGTTCGGTCTTTGAAGTCACTCGATTGGTGGTTACGTTTTCCACTCGTTCGATGATCAAGTGTGTCACTTCGTTCGGTGCAAAAGTTTTTCCACTCGATCGGTTGTACAAGGTTTCCTCTCGTTCGGTTGTTGAGTTTTTTTTTCACTCGTTCGGTCCTATACGAAAATGAAACTGTTCTTGTGTATTTTCTTACCACTATAGTGAGCAACAAAAAGATGGGCTAAGGAGTAATAAAGAAGTAATATAAAAAGTAGAAAAAATCAAAAAAAAACAAGCACGTGATACCAAAGAAAAAATAACGTCTATACTCCCAAAATTATCCCATAATATGCAAAAGGAAGTATGGCAAAAGGTAAAAAGAAGTAATATGCAATAAAGAAGTAAAAAAAACGTGAAGAATAATCCAAAATAATCGTCTTATACTTCCGAATCAAATAAGCTTTAATTCACCACAAAATAGACCATATAAACCCAACCGAGCGACCTCATACCAAATGTCGAATCTTAATATCACTTTCACTTCATTATGATGAACAAGAAAATTAGATGAGATAAAATATGGAAAAAATTTAGAGAGAAGTTAGAGAGAGAAATGTAGAGAGGAAAATGAAGTGGTTGAATTTCAAAGCAAATGTGAAAAATACAAATGTAATCAACACCTTTTTTCCATAGTGGAAATGTATATATACCCTACACAAAATACATGGGCGTGTGGGCTTTGACTTGGGCCGGGGCTCGGGATTGACTGGATGTTAGCCGTTACACATACTATTATTAGCTTACATTTACGAGCCCGCTTACCCTTTTAGCCTATTACAACGTATAATTAATTAAGTGACCGAGACCTAATATAATGAACGAACTTCCATTGTTCGACTCAATATTTTGAGGCTAACAAAGTTAATGCCTCGTGGATTCACATTGACTAAAATGAATCATTTTCTCCACTAGTTCGACATATAATCTATTAGGGTTATACTTAGATTGATCGCGTCTAGAGATTTTGAGTTGGAGCAGCTTGATTTAAAGACGACATTACATGGAAATCTTTAGTAATTAATCTACATGATGCAGCCACCAGCATATGAACAAGGTAACAATGTATGTTTGTTATATAAATCTCTTTTATGGTTTGAAACAGTCAAAGAGACAATGGTATAGGAGGTTTGATAAGTATAAGCTGAGGAGTGGGTTCAAGCGTAGTAGTTATGAAAAATTGTTATAAGTTATGCACCGTGTGAGTATGTATATATATATCTATTTTTATATGTAGAAGATATGATAATTGGTGGTAAAAGCAAGGATGAGATGGGTTTACCAAGTCTTTGCTAAGAAAGGAGTTCGTCATGAAGAAGATTTAGGAAGCAAAGAAGATTCTTGGTATGGAGATCATCAAGGATTGGAATCGCAAGATTTTAAGGGTGTCACGATCCGGTACATTTTGTAAGGTTTTAAATAATTTTAGAATAGACAATGGGAGATAGTGGGTCACCACTTTCAGTTGTCGTTGAAGGATTGCTTGTTTAGCGATTATGATGTTGAAAGGATGAGTAGGGTGCCGTATGCAAATGCGGTTGGGAGCTTTATGTACTTGATGGCATGCACGAGGTCATACATAGCGTACACGGTAAGTGTAATCAGATATTCAGGTAAAATGATTATGAAGCAGTGAAGTGGATTATGAGATATTTACGGGGCACTGCAAACTTAGGTTGGTATATGGAACATATCGTGGCAACCATGTGGTCATAACATTTTTTGTTGATTCATACTACGCTAAGGATCTGGATAATGGTAGGTGTATCACTCATTACGAATTTTTAGTACATGGATGTGTTATAAGCTGGAAGGTAACTCTACAACACATTGTGGCTCTTTTAACTACAAATACGAAGTATATGGCTGTTAAAGAGGTTGTGAAAGAAGCTATTTGGCTTGCGGGACTCTTGAAAGAGTTAGGCGTAAAGCTAAACAATATGGCAGTTTATTGTCATCGGGGACGACATGGAAGCAAAGACTTTTGAAATGGTTTAAGTCATGACCGAACACATTGTTGCTGATGTCTTAAAGAAAAGGTTCCTAAATCGAAGTTCCAACACTCTATTTAATAAAGATTACCATTGTTATTTACTAGACGAGTTCCCGCGCATTGCAGCGGGAATTCTTAGCGGTAGATAATTAACAATATACGATATTATGGTAAATATTTCGTATAACGTTCAAAATAAGCGTTTATCTAACAAGAATATAAAGAATATCTGAAGAAACTACCCGTAAGAGTTGAGGAGTGAAAGTGAGTGTATATTGAGAGATTATTTTTTGTTGTAATATAACATTTGTGTGTGAGATATATAAATGGTTGTCGTGGATTTATATGGTGGACACGGGTTACACATTTTTATATATACAAAAATCTCCATTCTCGATAGTAATGATTTTTAGCCAGTTACTACTTTTTATTAATTTTTGAGGCCGTTATAATGATAAATTAAATGAGCTGTTACCAAGGTTACTTAATGGTAGTTAATGAGGAATTTATTATTCAACATTTCACATTCTTACTTTTTCAAGAAAGGTGCTAATCATCTTGATATTGTTTTTCGGGGTTGGTGCGATGCACGAATCTTGTTCTATAAAGATCAATCTTGGCCTCGAAAATTTGTCGCTTGTTTTAACCCAAGTATATAGCATTGTAACTCTAAAATAAATAGCATTGATCATTAGAGTTGTAACTTTATCATAAATAGCATTGATCATGCAACTTTATCATAAATTAAATTGATCGTACTGAGTGGTAACCTCAATCTTAATACATTTATCATAAGAAGCTTTTGATTTTTTTATACTGGAACTATTAAAGGCATTTAACACCAATAATAATTATCGTTGGTTACAAAAAATTAGATTAGTGGATAACCATGAAATAACCATTTATACAAATAAGAACTTATTTACAAAAAAGGAAACAATAAACACCATGGGCTTTTTCTCGTATCTCAAGTGCCAAACAAAAGAGCATGTGTCGACTATTGTTTCTCGGCGTACGGTTTAAATTGCAAGCATCATTGTTTTTAACTGTAATGTAACGGCGTCGGTTAATAGCCCTAAGCTCATTTTCTAAATTTCTTTGAGCTTTTTACGATATTGTGCTTTTTTGAAGAGATAGTACAATTCATAATAGAGCGAATCGGTGTGAAAAAAAGGTCAAAAGTCTAATATATTGAATTCAAACATAAAACAATAGAAAACATTGGGTAATGGATATATACATGGGTACGCGGAAAATAGCAGTCCGGTATGTGTTTTGCTTTAACTCTAGGGACTGCTTCAACATTTATCCATGCATGCATGCATGCATGGAGTTAGGTAACTCATCACGAATTGAATACATAAACAGTAAAAAACATATGGAATCAATAACACGAATGTTTGATTACCTATTTTTTTGGCTCAAATTTTGCAAAGATAATATACATGTTATGGCTCAAGATTTACCTTATTGGAAACCGAAACTAACATGAAGCTAGTATGCACAATCTATCTTCTGCAGCAGCAAGTTGTACCTGTGATTACAAATCATAATAAAAACCAATGTTGCAAAAATCGCGAGTCGCTAGCCGGGCGGTCGACCACCCTGTAGCCTGTAATCGGTCTAGGCGCGATTAATCGGTTTTGCAAATTTTATATATAAATTTCAAAGTTACTTGTATGAGATGGATACAACACTTTAAATACACTAAAATTAAATGAGTTCAAAGTTACATTGTTCAAAACATAGACATAGATAATAAAAGTTAACAGTTAACAATTCAAAGTCACATTGTAAAAAAAATGTTTGACTTTCGTTGACCGATTAGGCCGATTTGACCGATTTTTGTCCGATTTGACCGATTTTTTACCGATTTTTGACCAGACCGATTTTTCACCCGATTTGCCTTATTTTCCAAGGTGTATGGCCGAGTAGCGATTAATCGACGATTACAAGGCCGCCTAGGCCGATTTTTGCAGCATTGATAAAAACAATATTAGTGTTGAATACATAATGAGAAGTTGATGAGATATATGATTTCATATGGATCGTGTGTGCATATACATGTGAATAAAGTGTGTACATATGCCTATATATGTGTTGCTCCCTCCGTCCCATTTTTATTGTCCATGTTTCCTTTTTGGGACGTCCCAATTTAATTGTCCTATACTAAAAATAGATAGGGAAGTTTGATCAAGTTTACTATATTACCCTTGTTTGAAATTATTATTACGAACTTTAAAGAAGAATTTAATTAATTAGCTAGGAGTAGGAAAAAGATTCTCTCAAGTTGTGGTCAAACATGATACATCATGTTAAGTTTGTTGTGAGTGTAAATAAATTAGTGGGCCCTTGATTTTTATTAAAAAGAAATGTTGTATATATTTAACTTATTTGTGATTGGTGAACATGATGTATCATGTTTGACTCAACTTTAGAGGATTCTAATCCCTAGGAGTAAAACTGTCATTCTGTCAAAAAGTAAGAGAGAGAAAGCAGTAATAAATGCACTTTTATTAAACTGTGTGTTTTTTGTCGGGGGACAATAATTATGGGACGGAGGGAGTATTTTGTAACTCAATCATAAAAAGCATTGATCATAAGAGTTGTAATTCCATCATAAATAGCATTGATCATAAGAGTTATAACTCCAAATGCATTAACAGCCTTTTTAATGGTATTAAAACGTAACAGGCTTTTAAAATGTAACAACATTTTTAATGACTTTTAAAGAGGGTGTTATATTGTTTGGTAGAATTTTATTGGTTGTCTAAAATGTTGTACAATGTGCATAAGAATTTGCACTACTTAATTTTTCAACATACAAGATTATGTGCTAAATACTTTATAGTTTACTAGCACGGTACCCGTGCAATGCGGCGGCGGGTACCCGGTGACTATTTTTGTGACGATCAAATGTTACACTCTTATCATCAAGTTTATATTCAAATTAAAGAAAAATCGTAAAAAATTTGAATCAAAATAAAATAAACCAACTAAAAATAAAAATAAAAACTAAATATTGATGTTGAATTAAAGAGAACAAAATTTTAGAAAATATATTGAAATTAGATCATAAAAAAATAAATAGATAAAAAGATATTTCAATTTAAAAATAAATGTCATTTTTTATTTAAAGAGACATATGTCACTTCAAGATATGGTTCTTTAAAATGAGATGGATAGTCAAAATTAAATATTGATTGAAATTTCTATAACAAGTAAGTGTAAGTGTGAAAATTAAGACTTTCTAATTAAAGAATAGTCTCAAATAGTTTATAATAGTTTACAGATAATGTAGTAAAGAGTAGTATATACAAAGTTAATTAAATATATATAGAGGCTGCTGCCAAGGTTGAGCCGCCACCGAATGTATATACAAAGTTAATTAAATATATATAGAGGCTGCTGCCAAGGTTGAGCCGCCACGGAATGTAGTTAATTAATTTTAGTTATTATAGTCCCAGGAATTTCTTTAAATAAGTGTGCCTCTAGAGGGCAAGCAGAGCACCACCCAGTCAAAGATCATGTCTTCTTTTGGCTTTTCTAATCTTTCTTCTACTACTACTAAAAAGTTCGACACCTTCTCTCGTTCGCCTTTATTTTCCAAAACATCATCTCATCTTCTGAATGTATCTTGCAACGCTGCTCCAGATGACACTAACAAAACCTACCAAAGTTCAAACCGCAATCTATCAACAAAATCAGGCGACAAGCAAAATGTGGACAGGAGAAACTTGCTGTTGGGGCTCGGAGGCCTTTATGGAGCGGCTAACTTGACCACCATTCAATCGGCTGAGGCAGTTCCTATTCAAGCTCCAGATAATATGGCACTTTGTGTTAATGCAAGTGACGGCATAAGAAATCTGAATGACGCTGTGAGGGGAGTCTCTTGTTGCCCTCCATTAACATCACCACAATCGTACCCAGTAGATTATGTCATCCCCAAGAACCAACCTATGCGTACTCGACCAACAGCACATCAAGCATCTTCTGATCCTGTTTATGTCAAGAAGTATCGTGATGCAATGGCGGCAATGAGGGCGCTCCCGGACGATGACCCACGCAGCTGGAAGAACCAAGGTAAGGTCCATTGCGCTTACTGTAATGGCGCTCTCACTCAAGTTCAGAGTGGTTTCGATGAATTTTTCCTTCAGATACACAACAACTGGCTCTTCTATCCTTTCCACCGGTGGTACCTCTATTTCTATGAAAGGATATTGGGAAGTTTGATTAATGATCCAACTTTCGCGTTACCGTACTGGAACTGGGACAATCCTAATGGAATGTCTCTTCCTGAAATGTTCGAAACTTCCTTGCCCGATCCTGCAAACCCTGCTGGCAGGTCTAGTCCCAGAAATAACTCTCTTTTTGATGCTTACAGGAATGTCTTAAACCTCCAACCAGCTATCCTTGATTTCGGAAGGATTGGTGGTACGGATCAACAAGCTATAATTGAAAATAATTTGTTTTCCATGTATAACCAGATGATCACTGGCACTACTCCAAATGGGTTCTTTGGTGGCCAGATGGCAGCCGGGGTTGATAACATGAATGAGGCTGGGTCAATAGAGGCTGGTGCTCACACGGCCGTACACTCATTTGTGGGCAACCCTAGGATGGCAAACAACGAGGACATGGGGAACTTCTACTCTGCAGGGTATGACCCTACCTTCTACTCTCACCATTCCAACTGCGATCGCATGTGGTCAGTGTGGAAAAATTTGGACCCTGTGAATAACACAGATCCTGTCGACCCTGACTGGACAGATGCATCATATGTGTTTTACGATGAGAACAAAAATCTTGTTCGTGTCTACAACAGAGATTGCCTAGACACAACCGACATGGGATATCAATACGCAGATTCTCCAACGCCCTGGACCACTTATTCACCGACAGCACATGCTTCTGAGTCTCACATTGCCACTAATTCAATTGGAACAGTGGAAAAGGTGGAGGACATGACATTCCCGGTAAAACTCGACAAGACCGTAAAGGTTCTTGTGAAGAGACCTGCCATAAACAGGACCAAGAAGGAAAAAAAGAAACAAAAAGAGATATTGATCTTGAGTGGAATTGAATTTAGCGGGACAAAGACATTCAAGTTTGATGTGCTTGTGAATGACGTGGATGATGGAACAGATATCACTGCGGCTAATAGTGAGTTTGCTGGTACTTTTGAATCGTTGCAACATGGTCTCCGGGGTACCATGAAAATGAAAAGCGGGGCTGTGTTTGGGATCACCGAGCTTTTGGAGGACCTTAAAGCTGAAGATGATGAGTATGTTTTGGTGACATTGGTACCGAAAGGAGGTACCGAAGATGTTACCATCTCCGATATCAAGTGTTTTCAAATGATCAACATCCCTTAACAGACACTGTGTTTTAACCAGGATTTTAGCTATTCTCGTAACTAAGAATAATTATCTTTCATGTTTGTACTCGTGTAACAGCCAAGTGTGCATTTTTTCACTCTTACATTTGTATTTCAATAAACTTGATGATCAAGTAAATTTATTTTCACTCGATCACCGTAGAATCAGAAAGATTATTTCCAAATTAAATGTTATAGTGTCATTAACGAAGTCACTCAGCCTTTTAAATTTTAGTCACCTACTTCTTCGATAAGAATTTGTGTATTTTCTTCTATATCAATTTACTCTACAATGGAGAGTAAAAATATATAGCATGATATAACTAGTGAGAGATAACTGGCTACTAGAAATGCGGCCAGTAGCAACGCTTAAAATTTGTTGCTAAACAAGCTGTAATTCAATTTCATCAATACTAAAGCCGCTACCAAAAGCCTCATGCCAATCTCATTTAACATCGCATTTTTCTTACATGTTACAAAATTAGCACTATAAAGTGCAATCTACTGCATTGAGTATTGATGTTTTAATATCGAAAAGCAGTTATAAAGTGTAATCTGTTGCATTGAATTGAAAAATGATTGTTTTCTCGGAATGGAAAATAAAATATCAATAGAATAGTATTTCCTTATTGATGATTGATCACTTTACCTAACATACTATTAAGCATGACGTCGAATCATTTTGCATATATTATCTACCCTGTAAAGAGAAAAGTGTTTGGTACCAAACCACCAACTATCGTCCTGTTGTAAATAAATTAGAGTTATTATTTGAAGATAGTGCGCCATTTGACATTTAAAACGACAACTACAGTTAAAGTAATACTAATTACACATGACTTTATACCACTTACCTCATTGATTTGTCAAATGTCTTGACTGACTCAAATATAACGTTAAATTTCGCTAATAATATAATGGCATGATCACGTATTTAGCCTTTATTATATTACTAAAAAGTATCTTCCCACGGCTGCTGTTCTCTCATGGCATGACTGCTAGATCTACTTGTTGATATCAATCCATACCCAATGAAACTTTATAAATTACATATTTCTTCAAAATACAAGTTTTCAATGCATAATGTACAATGAAATTGAAGCATGTTTAAGAAAATATGTAAATATTGAAGTTTTTTAAAGATACATGTAAATGCCCCTTAGAATAATTCCTTTGACTAATGTGGTTTTTACCATTTATACCATTAACTATGTCTTAATAACATAATTTAGTCTAACTAACAATTGACAGTTATTTGATGAAAATAATTGTCATAACAATATATCTTACGGAAGTAGTCATAATCTTGTATCTTGTCAAGAACATATTCTCTCAATCAAACACCAATTACTTGTGAGAAATCCCTTCATCGGATTATTGATATCACTACCGGAATCGACTAATCCTAATGTTATGACTTCATCATCCAATCCTAATCTTCGATCGGTTCTACCATCAACTAAGTTTATTTTGATGTTATTGTTATGATATAATTACATGAGATTGATCATGTGTATGCTTAATTAATCTAACATGTGGCATCATAGTGGTTTAATCTCATGATTCTAAATTGTTATGATAAAAGGCCTGACGGATCATGCTTGTTTTATAACGAACAATAATCATCAGAAAAGGAGAATCCTTTATTGCCGTTCGAATAGAATTCCCTTTGATAAATTAAATAGCATTAGTGTAATTTATTACGTAATACAGATGCACTTTGTATGAATTGAGAATTACCATCATGCGTTAATATTTGGGAAAAGAAACATGACGACTAATAATTGTTTAGTTTATGACTAATATACTGATGACGTATAGTAGGTATACCAAGCCTCTGGGCTTGGGTCACACTACCACTTGGGCTTCTGGGCCTAACTTAACAGTCATGGGCCGAAACTAAACTCAATCTCGCAATGGTAACGGCCCGGACATAGCAAAACGGACGCGGACCTAACTATAGGCTACTTCCGTTCGCAGAAAACACACGCATCCGTACACACGATTACTGCGGAACCTTGCCCGACAAGGGACCCACTCCGACCACTAACGAAACAAACGAAATATTAGGAAACCCTAATATTTCACTCGCTTATAAAAGGGACCCTCTGACACAATGAACAGTATGATTTTCTCACTCTACATACACACACTTTCTCTCTCTACATGTTTACTTACTCTCACGCCGGAGTCTAATCGTGGGGTCCGTCCCCACGGTAAGGCTAACGGTTTTTATTTGATTGTGCAGGAAATCATCTCACCTCTCTTGCTCTAGTACAAGATCTGACACTCAAATCATTCGGAGGCCCGGTTCAACGAAGGATTTGAGCCCTATTCTAAGCCCGACACTTATTTTGTACTAACAAGTGGCGCCATCCGTGGGACCCGAACACAACCACGTTTTCTAAAATACTCATCATGAGCACTCGCGAACAGCACACCCCGACCATTCCCACGTCCGCCGTGCGGAACACCGGGGGAAGAAGTGGCCCACAAGGTCTCGAGGAGCCTACGTCTGACGAGGTCCTAAGAGAACTGTGCGACAAAAACTACCACCAACTGTTGCCGCTCATCACTGAAAAAATGCAAAAAGAAAAAGAGCAGCAATATAAGCTCAACGCAGTAAAGGCACGCCTACTCTACGCTGATTAATCCGGAAGAAATCCAAGAAATCACGAAGAGTCGCACTACTCCGAATCCAGTACACCAACCACCCGTACATAGCCGAGAAGGATGCATAGAAATAAGCACTCCCGAAGCCTGTCACCAATTGCCAGTGTCTTCAGAAGACTCAGACGAAACAGACCTCCTTCACCTGGGCCCAGGCCGCGAAAGGAGGGAGGTGTATTCAATAGGTTAGGGGAAAAGAACAAACCGCATCTGCATGTTCTGACAGCCGCCACCAGAGTTCCCACGCGAAGTGTTGATCCCAAGCCTTGATCGATTCTTTACCTTGTAAAGTGTTTGTTACCTTGGATGAATCCAAAATAACAATGGTTGAGACTTTGTTTGTATATCAAAGTGTATGCGAAATCTACATTTCAATACTCTAGAAGATATATCAATGGAACAGTACCAAACAAAGAACAATGAATAAATAACAAAACGCTTCAATATTATATGATCAATAATACGAGTACTCTTGTAATACTAGGGTTACAACCTTGAAGCTATACGTTCTTTCTCTAAGATGTATCTCTATCTCTTAAGCATATGTGTGATAATGAGATGATTGATAGGTTTCTTTGATCGTTTCTTTGATCTAGAAGTAATGGAGTTGGAGAATACACAGAATAATGCTTTGGCTAAGCTTCCCATGCTCAAACTCGGGGAGTATGAGATGTGGGAGATCAGGATTAAATAGTATTTTCAGATCCAAAATTATGCTCTATAGAAGGTCATAGAGAATGGGAATTCATGGGTACCTATTCCTGAAACAACACCACCAGAAAGTGGTACATCGACAACAATAAAGATGACTGTGCCTACCACTATTGAAGAAAAGACATGTAAAAAGAATGATGTAAAGGCAAGAAGTCTATTGCTCATGGCACTGCCCAATGAACATCAACTTACCTTCGACCAGTATGTTGATGCTCAATAGCTATCAATGTTTAGCTGACCAATTAAGCTCGATTTGGAGGCAATGAGCAACAAAGAAGACACAAAAGGCTCTGTTGAAACAAAACAGTATGAAAACTTTAGTGCTTCAAACTCAGAATCACTTGATTCTATCTTTAACAGGCTTCAAAAGCTTGTTTAGTAGATTGACAATTCTGGTGTGTTACATCCCTCCAAAAGATCTAATGTAAATTTTTTAAGAGAGCTTACCTTCTGAATGGGATACACATGTTTTAGTTTGGATAACAAACCTGATTTTAATACAATGGGATTGGATGATCCTGTATCAACAATTTTAAATTGTTGGAAACAGAAGTTAAAAATCTGCGGTTCAAAGCAATGATGATAAAAACTTAACATTTGTACTACTTTCAGTGCAAGCAGTACCAATAATATAATTAACTGTAACCCTGAAGATTAGTAACATTAGCTACCGAAACAAAGGTTAATACGGCTAGTACTGAATTTTGTACTGCTAGCTTTAGTGATACCAGCAGTATATCTTTTCTATCCTCTCAAACCAAAAGGGGCGCAACTAGTCCATGAAGACCCTGAAGCACTTCATGATGATGATTTGGAATAAATGGTATTTAAAGTGGAATATGGCACTACTAAAGCCATGAGGGCAAGAAAGTTCTATCAGAGAACTGAGAAGTAAAATCAACATTGATGAAGAAAGACTGCGGATTAAGAATATCAAAGGTAGAATGTTTCAACTGCCATAAAATGGGACATTTTGCCAGGGAATGCAGAGCACCTAGGAGTAAAGACAACAGAAATTGGAATCAAGGTAGCTCAACAAAGGACTGTAAAGATTGAAGTGAATTCTTATGACAAGGCCAATGTGTATTATAGATGTTGCTGGCTTTGATTGGAGTGACATGGCAGAGGAAGAGATTCAGGCAAACATGACTCTCATGTCATTCTCAGATTCTGAGGTAAAAAATGATAAATCTTGTTCAAAAAATTGTCTGAAAAACTATGAAGCTCTAAAGAAACAGTATGATGATTTGCTTGTTAAATTAAAGTGTTATGATTTTAAGCACTACATTACAAAAGATGTTTAGCAACTTTAAAGGTCAATATTGTTAAATAAGAAGAACATAAGTTCTTTTTTTTCTGAGGAAATTGCTCCACTTAAAAAAAGTGTAGGTTCTAAAGAAACAGTTCGATTACTTAGGACTGAGCTTGAAAAGGTTAAACAAGAAAAGGAGGGGTTGATTTTAAGATTGCAAAGTTTGATAAATCTGCTAAAGACTTAAATGAAATGTTAGAAAGTCAGATAACTGACAAAAGCAAGAAAGGAATAGGATGAAACTAGCTCTGTTGTGTCTCCACTTAAGGTAGACAAAGATTGGAGAGAAAAGTTTTTCCATCCTGCTAATCATGTTAGGGTAGAAGAACCTAAAAAGGCTAGAGAGAATACTGATGCCCCAATTATTGAAGATTGGGTGTCAGATGATGAGGAAGAAGTTGAGTCTATCCCTAAGGAAGAAAAGAAAGCTGATGTACCTATTGCTACTAAGAAAGAGTCAGTTAAACCTGTAAATCCAAGTAGAAGGTCAGTTAGGTATGCTGAGATGTATAGGTCACAGAGACCTAGGGGGAACCATAGAAGTTGGAATGGTCATAAATCTAGTCAATTAGGATGTAACTTTGTTTTTAATAACAAGGCATGCTTTATTTGTGGTAATTTTGATCATATTCAATATAATTGTCCTAATGCTTATAAACATATGGTTCCAAGAGCAGTCTTAATGAGGACTGGCCTTAAAACTGTCAAAAATGCAAAGCCTCTTAGTACTGTTAGGTCTGTTAACACTGTCAGACCTGTTAGTACTGCTAGGTTTGTTAATACTGTTAGGCCTTATAATACTGCTCACCCAAAACCAACAGTTTCTTGTGCTAGGCCAAAGACTCATTTTCAAAATCAAGCACAAAGGCCCTTTTACAAGAATACAACATTAACAAAAAGGTCTAATATTCAAAATATTAATACTGCTAAACAAGCTGTTAATACTGTTAGGCCAAATGTTAATACTGTCAGGGCAAGGGGATTTAATGCTGTTAAGCCCTCAGCCATGTTTGGTTTGGAAACACATCAAACCCAATGGTGCATCAACTGGTTTTCAACAAATTAATACATTGATGCACTCGAGGCATGATCCAGGTCAGTAAGGCTTGGGTCCCCAAAGAATCTAAACTTATATGTTTTGTGTGCAGAGTAATTCACAGCTATTGATAAAGGATTTGTTGATTGTGATGCTCAAGGCATGTCTGGAAAACACACCAGCTTTTAGATTTCAAAGACTTTAATGGAGGATATGGTTACTTTGGTAGAGGAGCAAAGTAGAGGCAGTATTACTGGGCAAATGGTACTTTTATTATATCTGATAACTGTTTTGGATGTTGTTACTTTGTATACGAGGGTAAGGGCACCGCGGTAGGGTAGCCAGAGGTGGGTCAAAAAAAGTATAAGTTGGGCGGTGGGTATGGACGCGTGAAGGTCTGGTCCGGAAATTCTTGCTTAATTATCTTTATGTTGGTTTTGGGGAGGTATCGGTTCTTTTACTAATGGGACGGTTTTTTCTTTTTTTTTAAATTAGTTTTCTTTTTTTCTTTTTTTCTTTATTTTTTATGGGGGACGGTTGGGGTTTAATTTTTTATAATCGGGTTTTTATAAATAGAGTATAAGTTAATCAAAAATAGAAAAAAAAAAAAAAAATAAAATTTAAATAATAAAAAAAAACAAAAAAAAAATCACCAACAAAAATAAAAAAAAATTAAATAAAACTACAAAAACAACAAAACAACTTATTAAAAAAATCAAACAAAAAAAACAAAAAAAACAAAACAAAACCAAAAAAACATAATGAAAAAAAACAAGTTTTGATATGAAAAACATAGTTCCTAAAGATAGTTTAACTTGTCTAGTTGCAAAGGCTACATCTGAAGAATCAATGCTCGGGCATAGAAGGCTTGGTCACATAAATTTTAAGAATATAAATAAACTTGTCAAAAAAAATATTGTAAGAGATCTGCCCTTAAAAAGATTTGAGAATGACCAAATATGTGTTGCCTGTATTAAAGGCAAGCAACATAGAGCCTCTTGTAAGACCAAGGCCATTGTTTATGCTGTATATAGATCTCTTGGGTCCAACTTCTGTTAGTAGCTTAATGCATAAAAAGTACTGCTTAGTAGTCATTGATGATTATAGTAGATTTTCATGGGTTTTCTTTTTAACAACTAGGATGAAACAAGTGAGACCCTTAAATTTTTTATCAAAGAAGTAGAAAACCTAGTGGATAAGAAAGTAAAAATAATCAGAAGTGATAATGGGACAGAGTTTAAAAACAAAGTGTTGGATGATTTCTGTAGGGAAAAAGGTATTAAAAGAGAATATAGTGTAGCTAGGACTCCTCAGCAAAATGGTGTAGCTGAAAGGAAGAATAGGACACTCATTGAGGCTGCTAGAACAATGTTAGCTGACTCTAAGTTACCTACCACATTTTGGGCAGAAGCAGTTTCTACTGCTTGCTATGTACAGAATAGGGTCTTAATAGTCAAGCCTCATAACAAGACTCCTTATGAACTCTTTAGAGGTTTTAAACCAGCTATAGGCTTCATGAAACCATTTGGATGTCATGTTACTATTCTCAATACCTTAGATAATTTGGGCAAGTTTGATGGAAAGAGTGATGAAGGTTTCTTTGTTGGATATTCCTTAAGTAGCAAAGCTTTTAGGGTATACAACACTAGAACCAGAAAAGTTCAGGAAAACTTGCATATTGGGTTCTTAGAGAATAAGCCTATGATAGAAGGAAATGGTCCAAAGTGGCTGTTTGATCTTGATTCTCTAACCCAATCAATGAATTATGTACCAGTGGTTGCAGGAACATTTTCTAATGACTTTGCAGGTATACAAGGAGTTTCTGAGTCTAGTACATCTTCTCAACAAGATCAAGATAATCAAGATTGCATTGTAATGCCAATTTGGAAGGATGCTTCATATTTTGGTGATGCTGCACCAAGATCTGTTGCTGATGCTCAAATACAAGATAAAGATGGGTTACAAGATGAGAATGATGCTACAGAAAAGTCTCATGAAGATAGCAGTCTTAAGGATAATGGTACTGCTGATCAACAAGTTAATACTGCCAGACCAGAAGTTAATACTGGTAGTAGAGAAGTTAGTACTGTTGTCCCTGAAGTTAATACTGCTACCCCTGAAGACTTGGTAGGACCTAGTCATGCATCTGAAGACACACAAGTGGAGGACCAAGAAATTGAATTGGGGAACATTCCACAATCTTATGCAGTACCTACCACTCCTCACACAAGAATTCACAAAGATCACCCAATTGAACATGTGATTGGTGATGTGCAGTCATCTGTTCAAACAAGAAGAATGACAACTTCTTACTCAGAACTAGGATTTCTTAGTGCTATATATGAAGGGAAGTCTCATCAGGACCTTCATACATGTCTTTTTGCTTGTTTCCTCTCTCAGGAAGAACCAAAAAGGGTTTCTAAAGCTCTTAGTGATCCAGCATGGGTAGAAGCAATGCAGGAGGAACTCCTATAGTTCAAACTGCAAAAGGTTGGATTCTGTGGATTACCTAAAGGTTCATAGGGCAATTGGTACAAAGTGGTTACTAGAAACAAGAAGATGAAAGGGGATTGTCATCATAGAAATAAGAAAGACTTGTTACTCAAGAAGAGGGCATAGACTATGATGAAGTCTTTGCACCTGTGGCTAGAATTAAGGCAATAAGAATGTTCCTAGCTTATGCTTCCTATATGGGATTTATGGTCTACCAAATGGATGTAAAAAGTGCTTTCCTGTATGGTCAGATTGAAGAGGAGGTATATGTATGTCAACCTCCAGGTTTTGAAGATCCTGACCATCCTGATAAAGTCTATAAGGTAGTGAAAGCATTATATGGCCTGCATCAAGCACCAAGAGCTTGGTATGACACTTTGGCCAATTATCTTTTGTGCAATGGTTTTCAAAGAGGAAAGATTGACCAAACATTATTCATCAAGAGACAAAAGGGACATATCTTGCTTGTTCAAATATATGTGGATGACATTATCTTTGGATCTACAAAGAAGGAGTTATGTGATGAGTTTGAGAAGCTTATGAAAGATAAGTTTCAAATGAGTTCTATGGGAGAACTTACCTTCTTTTTGGGTTTACAGGTCCAACAAAAAAAGAAAGGCATTTTTATCAGTCAAGATAAATATGTCCATGAGATTTTGAGAAAGTACAACTACACAGATGTGAAGTATGCCTCAACTCCAACAGATTTGGAAAAGCCTTTGGTTCAAGATGGAGATGCGGCTGAAGTTGATGAACATCTGTATAGATCTATGATAGGATCTTTGATGTACCTTACAGCATCCAGGCCAGATATCATGTTTGCAGTCTGTGCATGTGCAAGGTTTCAAGTTTCTCCAAAGACATCCCATCTCTTAGCTGTCAAGAGAATCTTTAGATACCTTAAAGGAAAACCATCTTTAGGACTTTGGTATTCTAAGGATTCTCCATTGGAATTAGTTGCTTACACTGACAGTGACTATGCTGGAGCTACACAAGATAGGAAGTCAACCACTGGAGGTTGTCAGTTTTTGGGAAATAGGCTGATCTCTTGGCAATGCAAGAAACAAACTGTAGTTGCCACTTCTACAACTGAGGCTGAATATGTGGCTGCTGCAAATTGCTATGGACAGGTTCTCTGGATACAAAACTAACTGCTGGACTATGGGTACAATTTCATGAATACTGTTATTTATATTGACAATAATAGTACTATCTGCATAATAGAAAATCCTGTTCAACATTCTAAAACAAAACATATAGAGATTAGGCATCATTTTATAAGAGACTGCAATGCTAAAAAGTTGATTCAAATGGCTAAAATTGACTCTGAACATAATGTAGCAGATCTTCTTACAAAAGGTTTTGATGCTGGTAGATTTCAGTACTTGGTCTCAAGTATTGGAATGCTAAATCCCTAATGCCTATATCTCTTGTTTGTTTTTGTAAAGTTTGTTAAATGTTAGTACTGTTAAGTCTTTGTAAAATAATACTGCTAGTCATAATTAGTACTGCTAGTTATATTTAAAACTGTTTGTCAAAACTGTTACTTATAGTTAGTACTGCTAGTTATTTCTATGTCTCACTGTTAATCCTGTTAGTAACATTTAATACTGCTAAACAAGAAAAATGGTTAGATTATGTTTTTCTTGGTTTTGAGCTAACTCTTTCAGGATAAACAATGAAGTGTGAAATTGGTTACTCAATGATGCATTATTTGAGGGGAGGAATGTTGTTTGTTCTTCAAGTGTTGGTTTTAACACCACACAACAAATGGTCATCAGTTCACCATGTCTTATAGACATCAAGAATTGACTAGTCCAGAGCAAACGGCTACTGGTAAAGACTTCTCAAATCCGTTGATAGTTGATAGTTTACTCAAAACTATATGGTTATCAATGCACCATGTTTTTTACAATGAAGCATTGGCTAGTCCAAAGCAAACGGCTATTGGTAAAGACTACTCAAATCTGTTAATGGCTGGTAGTTTGCCAAAAACTATACTTTGTGTGAATTTGTGAGTCAAAAGAATAGAGAGAATTGGTGAGCTTAAAAATAGATAAGAGTGTGTGAAAAACAGTCAGAGTGAAAGTGAGTTAAAGAATTGAGAGATCAATGTGAGCTTAAAAAATACCGAAAACAAGAGATTGGTGTGAAGTAATTTGGATATGATTATACAAGTTTAGAGTTTGTACTGCTTTTGTGGAGAAGTTAATACTGCTAGGCTTATTTTAGTACTGCTAGACAATTTTGGTTTACTGCCTGGTATGACCGTTAGCACTGCTTGAGCCCTAACAGAATTTTTCATTAATCAATAGAGCCATTGAGATATTTCCGCCAAATACCTACGATATATGGTTTGACTAATTGGACTTTCATGATCTTTCTATATATTCGCTTGATTTACTCACGATAAACTTAAATTTCTTTAAGACGGTCAAACCATATTTCTACGTTTCTCTAACATAATTCAATTAAACTTTCTCCAGCCTTCATACTTTCCTAAACGATCATATCCCACATACTTAATCATCTTTTTGCTCATGGCTAGTTTGGAATTTTGTGATAAGCACAATATGGCTGCGTTCTTGGAAAAGTCTATAGGGAGTGAGGGTATCATCAAAGTTATTACTTCCTAAGTCAAAGTCCATATTCAGCTTATGCTCTTTATAAGAAGCCAGAAATCTATATTCTCATTATCAAACAATTTTGGAGACTGCTAAAGCTTCTACTTCGGATCTGATGGGGACGGTACATCAATGCTATCGATTGATGGCCAATCCAAGACTTATCACTGAAGTCCTCCTTAAGATGACATCTCCAAGTTGGAAGATTATGATGGTGCCCCCCCCCCCCCCCCCACCCCCCCCCCCCCCCACCCCCCCCCCCGTATCACTTCTATTCCCAACTCAGAGATTTTTGAGCAGCTTGCACTCATGGGGTATCAAACAGATTCAGATAAGTTAACTTTTCAGAAGGGTGTTTTCTCACCTCAATGGAGGTTTCTTATACATACTCTACTTCATTGTCTTAGCCCTAAGAAGACTGCTTGGGAGCAATTTAGTAGTAACATAGCTACTGCTCTTATCTGCTTAGCAACAAATAGGAAATACAACTTCTCTAGGCTGATTTTTGAACATATGGTCACAAACATAGGAAGCCCCCATAAGTTTTTAATGTATCCTAGGTTTATTCAAATTTGCCTAGATATGCAGAAGAAATAGCTTAAGACACATTCCAGCACATATCCTGTACCCTCTCTAAATAACAAGGTTTTTAGCAACATGAGGAGGCTTACCAAAGGATATACAGGGGTAGAAATTGGGTTATTTCCTACTATGCTTACTTCACCTACACCTGAATCTTCACCTACACCTGAATCTTCACCATCAAGGATCACATCATCACCTTCACTATCATCTGAACCTTTCAATGAACCTACCTTTGAACCTCAACCTTCACCTGATATAGAGTACCATGTTACATCACCCAATGAATTACCTCTCCATGTTGTTCATTCATATGGAAGTGATGAGGGTAGCTTAAAACTAAATTGATTGACGAATTTGGTTACCAAACTATCTGAGAGAATTGGAGTCTTGGAGGATGATTTGAAGAAGACAAAGCAAACTTACAGTTCTACTTTCACTAAGCTTATTCTCAGGATCAAGAAGTTAGAGTCTAAAGTCAAGACTGGGAAAGCAAGGCAGAGAGCAAGGGTTGTGCTTTCAGAGGATGAAGAAGATGATTCTTCCAAACAGGGGAGGAAGATATCTGACATAGATGAAAAACCTAATACCTACTTTGCTCAAGATGATGAAGTTGATGTTGATGTTGTTCATGATCAAGATACTGCTAAAGAAGGACAACCAGAAGATAGTACTGCTGGTATTACGGTTAGTACTGCTCCTATAAATTTTAGTACTGCCAGAGAATCTCATAGTACTGCTGGTAGAGTTGTATATGGTAGAAGGAGTAAAGAGGCAAGGAAGGATAAAGGAAAAAAAATCATGACTGAACAAGAGCCTGAGAAAAAGTCCAAGAAGCTATTGGAACAAGAGAGACTGGGTTTAGAAGAAGCTATCAGATTACAAGAAAAAGTTGATGAAGAGGAAATAGCTCAAATAGCAAGAGATGAAGAGATAGCAAGACAGCTCTTAGCATTGGATGAAGAAAGAGTTACAACTGATCCTAAGACAACTAAGGATATTGATTGGAATGATCCTTCAGTTCAAAAGTATTGGGATATGAAGAATAAACCAAAGTCAGAAGCTCAAGCAAGGAAGAACATGATTGTCTACTTGAAGAATCAAAGTAATTACAAGATGAAAGACTTTGAAAGAATAAGCTATGATAAGATTAGGCCAATTTTTGAAAAGGTATGGGATTTCAATCATAACTTTGTGCCTATGGATTTGGAAATTGAAAAGGAAAAGAAGAAGCCTGCTGAGTTTCAAGAGATTGAAATAGAACAAATTGAGAAAGATACTACAGGAAAGAGGAAGAAATCTCTTCCTAGAAAAAGAACAAGAAGTACTACAAAGAGACAAAAGGTGGAACTAGATGATGAGAAGGAAGATCTCAAAGGTTATTTAGACATAGTTCCAAGAGAAGATGTTGCTGTAGATGTTGATTCTCTCTCTACAAAGTATCCAATTGTGGATTGGAAGACTTACACTTTGTCAGAAAACTTCATGTACTACAAAATCATCAGAGGAGATGGAAGCTCAAAGAACTACAAGATTCTGAGTGAGATGTTATATGATTTTGATAGACAAGATATAATGGAGTTATACAGGCTGGTCAAAGAAAGGTATAGTTCCTCAAAACCAGAAGGATATGATTTAATGTTATGGGGAGACTTGCATACACTTTTTGAGCCTGATGAGGAGAGTGAAATATGGATGAATCAGAATGAGTATAATTTGATAAGTTGGAGTTTATGTAATTTTTGTGGAGTTCACATTCTGCTGATGCAAAATGGAATTGCCATACATATGCTTACAGAAAAGAAGTATCCTCTAAGTCAAGAAATGATATTAAAGATGCTGAGTAAGAGATTGGAGGTAGATCAAGAAAGTACACAAGCAAATGAAATACTGAAGTTTATCAAATCACAAGGTGAAAGAAGTAGGTAAAGTTGTTGGAAGAATCATCGTTATCAGTAGACAAGAAGATTTAATCTAGAAGAAACTTGAGATTAGAGGCTAAATCACAAGTTTAGGGGAGGATTGTTGGGAATAAATCTTCATCAAGAGTTAATACTGCCAAGGTATAACTAACAGTACTAATGGAGTTAGTACTGCCAGTACAAACTTAGTACTGCCAATGTTAGTTAATACTACTAGAAGAAAAGTTAATACTGCTGATGGTTAATACTGCTGACTTGGAGATAAGGATTCAAAGAGATAAATATGGAATGTATATCTTATATATTAGGGAGATTCATATATGATTATAATTGTAATTGATCCTAAAAGTTCGGTAGTTATCTTGTAAAGGACTCCTTGTGGTGTATAAAAGGAGATCCTAGGTTAAGGTTTTATATATACTTAAGAGAGAGATATACTTCTTAGAGAAAGAACGTATAGCTTCAAGGTTGTAACCCCAGTACTAAGCAAGAGTACTCGTATTATTGATTTAATAATATTGAAGTAGTTTGTATTTTATTCATTGTTCATTGTTTGGTACTGTTCCATTGATTAATACTTCTAGAGTATTGAAGTGTAGATTCCGCATACACTTTGATATACAAACAAAGTCTCAACCATTGTTATTTTGGATTCATCCAAGGTAACAAACACTTTACAAGGCTGAAATCGATAACATTTACGGCTTTAGAAATGTCATTTAATAATGATACGAGGCTGTAAATGAAGTTTGAGCAGAAGTTATAAAAGTTTTCAAAACATATCAATGGCTTGCTATTATTTCAGATAGCAACCTGATAATCAATTTAAAGGCAAGAATATCATCAAAAAGAAAACTTGACCTCACAACGGGAAATTAAATTTTCTCGGGTATGAATTACTTTATATTTGATTTTCTTGTCGTGTAGGTGTTATTTTTGTTTTCAAGTTTTAAATTTATATTTTTCCGACTTTACTGTCACACCCCGAAAGTTTTAGGTCAATATTTTAAACTTTTAAATATTTTTAAACCTTTTTTTCCCCCGAGCATTTTTATTTTTTTATTTATATACGTAAACCGTTTGTTGAATTCCCGACAAGTTATTTACCGGGAAGTTTTTTACCCGACCGTAAATCCATGAGTGAAAAAAACTAAACTTTTCCGATCATTATTTTTTATTTTTATACGTTACGTTTGAATCCGACAGTTTACCGGGAAGTTAACCCGCGTAAATCTGAAAAACGTCATCAGACGCGTTTCGACTTTAGATTTTGATTAGTTTTGATGTTATGTGATTTATTTTATCTTTTCTAATTGTGTCGTAGTTTACGATCACTCCTGGTATTTATTTTTACGCTTTAACATTTAAATTACGTTTTTCGCGTTTTTGACCTAACGGAACCCCGGAAACTCGAAATCTTTTCGTGTAAACTTTAGTTATTGTCCATCTCATGTTCATAAGCCAAAAATTTCATTCACCCTCTCCCCCTTGTCATATTAGACGCCTAAACAAAACCAAATGAAACCATAAGTCCTAAATTAATTCAAGAGTATCTTTTTTAAATACAACATCACATGCATGCATAAGAAGAGAAAGTGACATGTTTATTTTGTCCTCCACTACAAGCTAATGGCTCTTACACTTCACATGTTGACCTTTGGACCACAATTCTACTAGTGAGCCATTCAAGCTAAACTTCGAGACAAAGACAAAAATTTTGTTTTTCCCCCCTCCTTGACCCTATTCGGCCAAACCCGTCAACACATACACTCTTGGTGTGTTTGAGTCACTTGTAACACTAAAACCCAAACCCTTATCCTATAAATACCCACTTATAAACACACACATCTCTTTTAGTTCATTTCATTTGGCAAAATTGTTTTCTTTTCTCTCTTGTCCCCTCCTAGCTCACGAAACACACACAAACACACAAACAATCCATACTTTTGATTTCTACCAATATTCACACATCCTAAACTTCATTTTATCAAGATCCAAGGTCATTCTAAGAAGGTTTTTATTTGATTTCAAAGGTCTTTCAAGAGTTCATAAACTAGGGTTTCAAGATTTATTGTTGGGTTTTATAGATCTATTATTTTGGGGTATAGATCTTGTGACTTCTCTACTTGTTCTTCATTCTTGTAAGTGTCTTGAATCTTTCTTGTGGTTTACATATGTTCTTTCATATATGTTCAAGATTCATACATCCATATGTTGTGTTTTAATTTTAGAAATATTATAAAACAAGATTTTATAAATAATGATGTTACTTTATTTCTCTAGTTCAATATTATGTTCTTGGTGAGATAAGAGTTGAATGAGAGTTGGAACAATAGAAATGAAAGGATTATGTTAGATTTAGGTGTGGTTTTGTTGTGGATTAGTTATGAATGGAGATTATGCTAGATTAAGCACTATTGTGAAGTTTGGTGTGATTTTTGGAAGCGTTTGCGAAAAATGATGTTGCTGATCCAAAATGGTTTTGAGGTTTTGGTCGACCTAAAAATATTTTCATTTGGCGTAAAAGTAGTTTTTGGAGAGCTTGTTTCGAATAGATAGTTTTTCATATATCACACATTAAAATCGGACTTAAAACGACCAAGTTATAGCCAAATAAAACTTGAAACATTTTTCAACAAAACCAAATGAATAGTTGCTGATGTGAATAGTAAAATGGGTTTTCAGACACTTTCGGATATTTTTGGACTTTCTAAACACTAGCGAAACATATAATAACACATACATATTGATTAGTATCATTTAAAGACGTGGTTAACATATTTTAGGAAAAACGATAAAGTTACTAAAAATAGTAAGTTTGATAAAAATTTAGCGAATCGGACATAGAAGTTAAGCGATTAAGGCTAGTTAGTGCGTTTTGAAAATATGGAAACTTAACAAATATAGGGGACGGTATTAACGTTTTGAAACTAAAAACTTTCCTAAAATAGAAACTTTTTAAAAATAGTAATTTTGGATAAACGCCAAAACTTAACAAAAAACTATACGATTTTATTGCGTCATGATTTGATAATCAAACTAAAGCAAACACACATGGATGTCTTTTGGTGATGAACATATTGTGCAATTCTTGGCATGCTTTCCGTATTTCTAAGACGCGTTATTATTCTAGGTCGCGGCTAGACTTCTATATCATCTTTTACTTGCGTGATTATCATTTGCTCATCTTGCTAAGGTGAGTTCATAGCCCCATGTTTTACGACTTTTACTTTACTATTTTGGGGTGAGAAACATTGCTTGTTTTCAAACTATGGACACAGTTACTTTACGTTTCCTTTTCCTGATTACGTGTTGCCTAAGTAGCGAATAGACCACTAATGCCCGAATTATCATGAACCGTCAATTGCTTAACCGACTGTACTGGTTAAGTAAGCGCGAATGTTGTAAATAGATCTATTAGGAGTAATTATCCCTATCCGGGTAAGTAGCGCTTACTAGATTCGGAGGTCCCGAACAAACGGATATATACCATGTCGGATTGTCAATAGGTGATCTTGGTCAGATACCTTTAGGGCGAGTAATTCTATTTGGCATATAAAATGCTTCCTTTTAAATTGAGCTTCGGTGTCATGAGCTTAGCGCAAACGTAAATGCTTTTATGTGAAGTTGTATCTCCTATAACTGTCACGTGCGTACTGTGAACTTGTGGTCCACTTTTAATATTAAATTCAAACCTATGAATTCACCAACTTTATGTTGACGTTTTAGCATGTTTTTCTCAGGTGCTTAGCTATGGATGTCTTTGCTTGCTTTATGGTGTTGCCTTGCATTGGACCGATTTTCAAGAATTATTATTATCTATGTTAACATCGTTGTCAAACTTTAAAACCTTTTATTCGCTTCCGCATATTATCGTTGGGCCTATGTAAAACTTTAACTATTTTAATTAATGCAACGATGTTGGATTTTTAAACGTACCCTTAGAGGTCGTTCTTTGTATCTTGTGTGATGTGTATTATGACGTCACGCCCCCGGACATGTGTTTCTGTCTAGGCCCCGTTTGGTGGTGTGACAGATTGGTATCCAGAGCCAAGGTTATAGAGAACCAGGTAATATATTTAGGTCTGGTCTATAACCAATATGTGATCCTATGTAATTTTACCTGCTTATGAGTATGCAGCGGAATATTGAATATCCGAGGGCGTTACTTTATGGGTCAATAGTACAAGATTTAAGAGACGACACTAAGTGTGACGTTTTAAAAGATACTTGGCAACTAAAACAAGTTTATTTCGCTTATTTACATAAGCACAAGGCTTTAAAATTCGTTCAAAGCGATAAAGTAAAGACTCGATCATTTAGTAATTTTTCACATAACAAATATTATGACTCGAATCTCTAGCTTTGACATCCCAAAAGACCTCCAATGTATCACGGCATCTCATGCCCTACTGACCTGAAAAACATGCTTTAAAACGTCAACATAATGTTGGTGAATTCATAGGTTTAATGTAACCAAAAGTAGGACCGCAAGATTTCCAAGTGTATGATAAAGCAACAGATGCAAACATCATCAAAAAGTAATTATTGTTTACTAAGCTCATGACACCGAAGCTCGACCATTATGTGTGTAAATAATTGCCAGAATAATACCCTTCACTATGTTCTAACCCGAAACATCCCAACCCGACATGGTATACGTTTGTTGTCCGGTACACCGGCATAGTGAGCGCTACTCACCCAAACGGGGATGTCAATCCCAAATAGATCTATTTATAACATTCGCGCTCGCATAATGTAATTCCCAACTACGACTATGCAATTGACAGTTCATGATAATGGGCTCAGTGGGTTATCGCTACTTAGGCAAACACATAACCATTATATAAAATGTACCCTTGCGTCCAGTTTGTAAAACAAGCATGTTATCACCCCAAAGATTAAAATCATTTTATATAATGTAAAAACCGTGGGCATGACTCACCTTAGCAGGTAGTATCAGTTTGATATAAATATCCGAAGCAGGTATCGAAACCACACCGTCAAATTACTTAAGTAAATACGGCACTCTTAGTTTACTTGTTTAAACTAACGACTCGATAAAACAAACTAAATTTCATTTTTAAGTATATATACTGTTTATCACTTGTGGGTGGTGGTGTCCCACGATTAATGTATTTATATTTCGATGAATGTCATAAACGATGAAATCGTGATTTAATAAATACACTTTATTTAATTAAATCGTCATTAATTTAAAGCACCGTTTTATAATCAAATATATTATATTTGATTGTTTTCGTTAAACTGAAATTGTTTCCAATTATAAATCAGTTCTATGTTAATCACTCGTGATATTAAAACCCGATTAATATCCGTAACGTAATATAAATAATTATATTTTCGTTCGTTTCTCTTGTCATAAAATACTTTCAAGTATTTTATTGTTTACACTTAATACTCTAGTTCGAAGGAAGAAAAAAAAATATAAATGTTTACACTTTTTAGTCCCTTCGGTTTTTTAGCCTTATAATAATTTACATTTCTAAACTTCTAGTTTTCAAAATGTCATTAACTAGTCCCTTTAAGTTTTGAAAAGTAAAAACTAATCAATTTTAAAGTTACTCCAACAGCCCTACTGTTTCAGAATTTACTCCAAATGGTCCCCCAAGTTTACTTATATTCGAACTAATAATTTTAAAGCTTTAAGTTTCGAGTTACATTTCTAGTCCCTCTAATTACAAAAGTTACATTTTACTCTAACTAAATAAAAGTTGTAACTTTATTTATTTTCTTTAATGGGCCTAGGAAAAACAATTCACATTTGTTTGCTTACCACCAAGTGGAAATGGTCAACCGTGGCTACACACGCCACTGTTACGTTTTTAAAAAAAAATGTTCTTAGCTAGTAAGCTTTGTGTGTTCGAATAAGCTCAGATTAAGCTACGTCGTTTTTCATGGGGGCCCAAAAAAACAAAAACCATATTTAGGGAAATACTACATACGTTGCCCTTAATCGAGCCCACACATTTACATGGTAAAGTTTACGTGTGGTTTTGTCTATTTTTGCGTCTAAAATGTCGTGTTTGAACCTCGACTTTTATTATTACTATCAGCATAAATGATTAACTATCAGCAGAAATGAAGTACTGATATACTATCAGCAGAAAGAACTAAATCCATCAGAACTGAACTATACCCCAGAAGGAAACTAATACAGAAATGACATATCCTAACAGTTTTCAGTACAAACGTGTTCATGACTCCTCTCATTTACATTCATGGGGTTCATTTCCAGCATTGTTCGTTCGTTACTTGTTCTCTTAATCGTGTTTCATTTATTCTAGCACCACACACATTCACCAGTGTAATAACTATATAAGCTGCTTGCAACCAATGTCATGGGTCGAACCATGCGATGTTATTATGTACACATGAATTCTTGTATCTCGATTACAAGGCAACTAGATATTTATAATGACGTAAATAAACAAGAATCAACGTGAGTTCGAGCAGAACTTACTAATCGTTTTTGTTCCTTAGAGTTTTGGTTCCTGTGTTTCACTGGTAACCCGACACCCCAAACATGTCTAAATAAGTCTTCAAAGCTTATTAACCCAACCTCCTAGCTTCGTCGTATGCTTCTAGGGTTCTTGAACACCTTTAATAACTGCAAAAAGGGGTTCGAGTGAGGTTTGGTTTTTGGTGAAGGTGGACGAGTAAATGGGGGACCAAATAGGTTCTTGTTTATACTTGCAGTGCTTTAGGGTCTTAGATATTTATTAAGTGGACTAGAAAGCAAGTATTTATAGACATCAAAAACTAGTTAAGACTTCTAGTCACACAAATACGAAACGAAACCGTGCCCATAGTACCTACTTTAGAGTTTCTAGTTTGCCCAACATGATCTTAAACCAAGTGGCTAGATATTTGCAAATATCTTTATAAAGACAAGATGTGACAAGCTTTAAATGAATTTAGGGAGGTACATGCTTTTCTAAGACTTTCTAGTAAACTTAAAAGATTTTGTGATCATTGATAATCACCTAGGACGATTTGATTTTCTGGCCCCCTCTTTTGGCCAAATTCGTGGGTTTTGAGACACTAGCACAAGATTTTTGATTAAATCTTGTGCTTAGATATTTTAAATGTACCCCGATTTAAGTCTAGGTAAGTCTAGGTATTTTTGTGGTGCGTCTAGATATATTTTATTGCGAAACGTAACTCATTTACGTGACCAATCAAAAAAAAGGAAAAGAAAAAAAACTGAGAAAGTTTGATAATTATTGCTTAAATAATTACTAGATACTTACTGGACATAAACCTTAATTTATTTGGTGACCATTCACGTAAAAATCTGAGGAATTCATTTTATCTACTGCGAATTTAGCTTAAACGTGTCAAAATTAAAAGTAAACGCGTATCGGGCTAAAAATAAATTAGTGACCTTCAAGAGTATCGTACAATACTGAAAATTAAGAACTGTTACAGTCACCACCCGTTAAAAGAGCTTTGTCCGCAAGAGCTTAAGACCTTGTATAGATGCTACGTCCGATTTGTGAAAAGATGTGGGTATTTCTCCTTGAACGAATCTTTACGTTCCCATGTGAACTCAGGGCCCCGCCTAGAGTTCCAGCGAACCTTAACCAATGGTATTCGGCTTCGCTTCAATCATTTGATCTCCGTTCCATAATTTCAACGGGTTCCTCCACAAACTGCAGCGTGTCATCTATGTGAACTCCTTTCAACGGCATGACTAACGGTTCGTCAGAGTAACATTTCTTCAGATTTGATACATGAAAAGTATGGTGAACTCTGCTCAACTCTTGAGGAAGTTCCAGTTTGTAGGCAACTTTCCCAACTTTGGCTAACACCTTAAAAGGTCCGACGTATCTCGGATTCAGCTTGCCCCGCTTTCCGAATCGTACAACCCCTTTCCAAGGTGAGACCTTGAGCATAACCCTATCACCAACTTCGAATTCCATCGGCTTTCGCTTCCGATCAGCGTAGCTCTTTTGTCGATCCTGAGCAGCTTGCATCCTTTGCTTGATCAGGACGACTTTTTCTGTTGTTTCCTGGATTAACTCCGGGCCAGTCAGTTGGGCTTCCCCAACCTCTGCCCAGCACACCGGTGATCGACATTTTCGACCATATAGTGCCTCATAAGGAGCGGCCTTTATGCTAGCGTGATAACTGTTGTTATATGAAAACTCGGCCAATTGCAAATGTTTCACCCAGCCCTTGCCAAAATCGATCACGCAAGCACGAAGCATGTCCTCGAGAGTTTGTATAGTCCTCTCGCTCTGGCCGTCAGTTTCTAGATGATATGCAGTACTCATGCATATGATCGCCCACGTACCCAAAGCTTCTAAATGATCTCCAGACAAATTTGATGTGAATTTCCCCATCACATCAAAGATTAATCGAGCAGGTATCCCTGTCATGCACTATTCTATTTAAGTACAACCTCGCTAACTTGTCTAAGGAATCATTCTCCCTTATTGGCAAGAAGTGAGCAGATTTTGTGAGTCGATCCACAATTACCCAGATAGTGTCAAAACCTTGTGATGACCTAGGGAGTTTGGTGATAAAATCCATCGTGATATTATCCCATTTCCACTCGGGTATTTCTGGTTGTACTAGCAATCCTGATGGCCTTTGGTGTTCGGCTTTGACCCTCGCACACGTCAAGCATTTACTAACATACGTGGCGATGTCAGCCTTCATGTTTGGCCACCAATACAGTTTCTTCACATCTTGGTACATCTTTTCGGAGCCTGGATGAATAGAGTATTTTGACTTATGAGACTCGTGCATGATCACGGATCTCAAGTCGCCAAAACAAGGTAACCAGCTCCTGGATGAATAGAGTATTTTGATTTATGAGACTCGTGCATGATCTCAGAATGAAAAACGCACAGGTGAGCGGAGGAGTAGGAATAGCGCGAAGCTTATTTCTCCTTTTGGGTCGTAGTTCCTAGGAACAACCCTCCTTATACCCACTTTATAGTTTGTCAATCAGAATGAGGTGAGCCGTATATCGTAAGTGACACAGAAGGCAAGTTTTAAATCTTTGGTTCGAGTTGGGAACCAACAAGTTCACCGGAAGTTATTATGATAATACCTCAATTGAGAATATTATATTTTGGTATTTTTACCAATTTATGAATTTTATTTCTTTTTATGGAAAATGTTTTTATATTTTTGGTTTTTTCTTTGGCTTTTGTATAATAATTATACTAAAAAAAATAGAAAAAATTTTTGTACTCTTTTTTTTTTTTTTTTTTTTTTTTTTTTTTTTTTTTATAGATTCAAACACAAGTTGTCAATACGTAGCGATATTCTTTTGAAGCCTCCCCGGCAACGGCGCCAAAAATTGGTTACGCGCGAACCAACCCTTCTTTTTATGTATCAATAAGTAAATATAAATATAAATACACAAAAAGGATCAGAATCCGCGAGATCAAGAAAACCGGAAGCAGTATAGAGTGTTCCCGGACAGTACTAACAGCAGTACTACCAGTATTAACTACCAGTACTAACTTGGAGTTAGTACTGCTAGGCTAAAGTTAGTACTGTTAGCTCGAGGTTAGTACTGCTAGGCTAACAAGACTTAAAGAAATAATAAATAAGCAAACAATACTAAAACAGAAGTTCACCTAACCTTAATAAGCACTTAGTAATTGGAATAGGCAACTAGAATAAACTAAAATGAAAAATAAGCTAAAAAGCTACAAACTGATACACTATTGAAAATATTTTGAAAAGGGAAATAAGCTTAAATAAGCTTACCCCTAAAGAAAGTAAAGGAAAATGGTTTAATCTACTCTAAAAGGCTAAGGAAATCTTAAATAAGCAGAAATTATAAGCTGATAAGCTAAGTTGAACAACCAGAATTAACAGTTAAGACTAACAGTACTAACTTGGAGTTAGTACTGCTAGTGTTAAGTTAGTGCTGTTTCAAAAAGTAAACTACCAGTACTAACTTAGAGTTAGTACTGCTAGTGTGGAGTTAGTACTGCTCCTAAAATGAACTAGCAGTACTAACTTAGAGTTAGTACTGCTTGTTCAAAACAGCCTTTAACTTTTCCAAAAATCATTTTTATTTCAAACTAATTAAAAACAGATTATCAAATAACAAAGTAAAACACTTATAAGCAAATTTCAATCCATAATAAGCACTTAAATAAGCATGAATTAGTCTAGCAGTATAAACTTAAAACCAACAGTTGTATTAAATAAACTAGCAGTTCTGCAATAGATAAGTAAAGTAAGAAAAAGAGAGACTTACTACACCCTTGCTCAAAACAGGGTCAAACAATGAATCTACAAGCTCTAGCTTGCATAGAACAAGCTAGTGAGAGTCCATAAGCCCATCCAGAACTGGCTTATCATCCATAACATAAGCTGTGGTATATTTGAGAGTGATTTGTGAATACAAAACAATAAGATTAAGTAACTTAACACTGATATTGATTTAAAAACTTCAAACTTGCATTAATTTTGAAAGTGTTACAAAGCTGGAAATAAAAGCTGTAAATAACTAAAAATAAGCTAAGTTGTATTAAAACTTAAAAACTAGATAAAAACTAAGACTAGGTGCCTCAAAGGCTTACAAAAAGCTCTATTTATAGCCGAAGTCTTGGACTTGCAGCTTGTGCTTCTTTGGAGAGCAAAAACGAAGTGTGCTTGTTGTGTGAGGTGAATCCAAAGCAAATCCCAGCCTTTGATTTCATTTGTGCTTCTTTGGAGTCAATCTTAGCCATTGAAGATACTTGGGAAAGGTGAGGGATTGCCAACATGGCTTTTATACAACTGGGTTTCTTTTGAGCTTCTTTGGAGACAATCTTAGCCATCGAAGTGCTTTGGGAATGGAGAGGGATTGCCAACAGGACTTTATAAAGCTGGATGGGTAGTCGTAGGGTGATTGATATTTTGCCAGAGAGTATGGGAGCAAAAACCGTTTGCTGGCTGGTTTTTGTATTTGTCGTGAAGAGTGGGAAAGAAAAGAGTATACCCAAGTTGGGTTTGACAGAGAGAGGGGGGGGGGGGGGGGGGGGGGGGGGGGGGGGGTATGAATTATGGAATGTTTGTTTTTGAGACAAAAAGTGCCCCTCCACATCTTTCCCTCTTTCATTCTCTTTTTTTTCCCATTTTTCTTTCTTCAAAATGAATTTCCTCAATTGGCATTTTAGCCTCGTTTATATGATAATATAACTTTAGGGTTTGGTCATTTTTGACCCCTCACGTATATTTTGCTTTGCTTTTTCTTCTCGAGTAGACTTTTCTTTTATTTGGTTTCGTCTCCACACACTTTTATCCATCCGTGTCCTGTTTGTCTCTTTTGATTGAGCTCTTTTCGTCTCTTTTGTGAGATATCCGTTTCCTGCACAACCACAATGCAAAACATACAAATATTTGTCAAGTTTTTGTCTGTTTTTGGTCATTTAAGCTCGTTTTAAAAGGTAAAAGATATGTGTAATTAAGCACATATCAAATCCCCAAACAAGGTATTGCGTTGCCCTCACGCAATGTTGATGAAGTAAACATGTAAGCCCCGTTTTTCACCACCATTTTCTGAATTTACACTAACTACAACTAATTATTTTTGGGATTTTCCTCATTTTTAAACAAGTTTTGACTTTCTTTATTTATTAACAACTAGGATCATAGAATGAGAAGACGTCCGTAGAGTTGATCTACGGATGTCCTTACGGATAAATTCATCGTCCTCGATTTTTTCACAAGTTCCAAGCTAAGCAATTAAACAAGATCATTGTCGATATAAGTCTATATGTTAAGCCCTCATACTTATGACTTGTGAATTTTCAACTCCCAACATGGATATACGATTGAATGTGTGTACTCATTTTAATTTAACCATAGATCAACTTATTTTCATAGTCATAATTCAAAATGAATCATGACTCAAAGCAACAACTTATTAAGACCTTTGTAACTTGATTTCGAGAGTTAAACTTTAGAACTTTTTTGCACAACATTGTTTCAACGATCATAATCATGGAAGTTCGTATAAGCTTAGAATGGCCTTGGGGCGAGGGGGGGGGGGGGGGGGGGGGGGGGGGGGGGGGGGGGGGGGGGGGGGGGGGGGGGGGGGGGGGGGGGGGGGGGGGGGGGGGGGGGGGGGGGGGGGGTGGGGGAGAAACGAAGATAAATAACCTCCCTACCTCGTGGTTAACGGAGTAGGATATCACAACCAACGACCGATGTTCTTAGTTTGAAAACCCACCCCGTTGCTAGCGTAGTGGGAAATCACATCAACACCTTTCTTCCTAATATGGCAAAGGAATTGGTGTCTTAAGTTTAACCCTCACCTAGACCTTTCTTCCAAGTGAGATATCACGACACTAAGAAACACCAAATCCTATAAGTAAGACTCATAGTTTGAAACCCCCACCTCGTGCTAGCGAGTGGGATAATCACGACACATCTTTACTTGCTCCATAATATCAACTGTATGCTTCATTGGCAAAATTTCAACATCCATGCATTTTTGCATCACATTTCATATGCATGCTTCTTTGGCATTTATCGTGTTTTTAGGGATTCTACGTGGTGGGGGAGGGGGGGGGGGGGGGGAGGGGCGACCCCCCTCGCTTTGAAAACTCAAGTTACAAATTTGAAGCTTTTTCTGAAAACATCGATTAACTTAGTTGAATTAAATTGAGTACGTATGATTAGGTGGATTAGAAATTCACGGGAGAGAAAACCACAAGTTACTTGTATAAGTTTTTTAGAAGAAATCCTTGCCTTAAGCACAAAGATCAACTATATTGTAACTCTATCATTTCTCGTTCTTCACATTATTAAAATTCAAAGCAATAGAATTCGTGAAAGCTTGGCCTAAAGGAACTAGCTAGGGCTCAACACGCCCGATCAAGTCAAAAATTATTCTTATTCTACCCAAAAGAAAAGCAAAACTGTGACAAAACACTTATTATATTTGTGTAAAGGGTGTGGTTAATGGAGTGTTGGTCATTTTTTGGTGTATGGGGGGGGGTGTGGGGGTGGGGGAGGGGGGGGGAAGCGGGGTGGGCGGGGACGGGGGGGGGGGGTATGGCAAGGGGGGGCTGCAGGTGCACAATCAAATCGAAGATACCCCCTCAAACTAGAATTAAAACACATACGTTGGGGTTAATTATGAGTTTGGATATTTTACCTCGATGTTTTGAAGGGTATTACATTAATGGGGGGGGGGGGGGGGGGGGGGGGGGGGGGGGGGGGGGGGGGTGGGGGGGGGGGGGGGGGGTTGGGTCCTAAGCCATTTATAGGTAGCCAAAAGATAAAACCTTAGTCCGAAGAGATTAAGGATATCGAATTTCCCAATTAAAGCTGAAGATTGTGAAACTCTTATGAAGTGACAAAACGAGGAGTCCTTGCGACAATCCGGCAAATCCTGGGACATGTACAAGAGAGCAAGGCAAATGAAGAGTAGGGACGTGTAATGGAAAAGACAAGCTAGTGTGTACACAACAACACAAAACACTTATGTGTGAGTAGAGCACTACATAATACTTCTACTGAGCTGACGGAGAGACATATGATAAAGCATGGGGTGCGCGTCCACGGGAGAGCGGTCGGGTTTGAGTAGTAGGGAGCGTGCGGATGCTTGACGGCGCCAAGGCACGAAGATTTATATGGATCCTTGAGGAAACAAGTGGAAATTAAAAATTATTATCGGAACTTTCATTTCAAGTGACGAACGATAAGTATTGAATTTTCATGAAGTTCCACTTCCATGAGATACATCCAGGCTTAGAAAAGGATACTTTTGAAAGCCGGGATCAAATATGGTGTCTTCATACCCCACAAAGAGAAGAGAAGGCGAATAACCGGATAAGCAAGAATGGAGAAAGATCCATACAACAAAGCGAAAAATTCACTAGTGGGTAAGAAATCTTCTCCAATGGAAGGGTGGGTAAAACATTAGGCACATCTACGGGGGTTCTTCCTCCACATCAAGGGTTGAATTTCCCGAATTGGGATAAATCAACATAAAACGGATTTCGAACGGTCGGAAGGAAAATAGAAGTACGTCATCTACATATCTACACACACACACTCATCACTCTCAATACCTGTGTTATTAAATGTATTGAGATCCCGTCCATCACAAGAAACAAGTTCCATCTCCTCCATAAGAGAATCATTATCCGCAATGGGGGATATGAGATGAGGGAGAGATTGCTAGCATTAGAATTGGCCTTGAAGAGCTTCGGAGGTCAGGAGAAGAGTTATCGTAGAGCATACTTGCAAAAACAAATATCACCTTCCGGGTCAAATACAACTTCCTCAATTTCTGTGAATTGATTTAGGAAGGTGATGAGTTCACACGCGAACTTATGAAAGAGAATCGATCTTAGGAGAAGAATCTATCGAAATGTCTCGATTTATCACGGATTCTACAAGATAAAAGATTCAGCATCAAAGAATCATAATCCTGTGGAATTGAATGGATCCTTCCAAGCACCTCATCATTAATTCTAACTACCTTATAATTCGAAGCAATATCTTCATCAATATCAAAAAGAGAGGATTAGAGAAAAATGATAAAATTCTCTTTGGAAATGTCCTCCTCGATAATGACTCTCACCTTAAGGGTAAAATCTTCATCGATATCGAAGATGAGGGTGAGAAAGTGAAATCATGATTCTTTGAAAGAATCATCATATGGAGGCAAATCACACCATCGTCCAGGAAAAAATCCTCGAACTCATTGGGGTTGGGAACAGAGGTCCTCGACACAAACTTTAAATAAGTTCGTCCGGTTCCGTTGCCGGAATAGTGTCAAGATGCTCGTCCCCCAAACTTAGAGATGTTAAAGGCTCTTTGGTTGTGATTCGGGGTGTGATTTGCAAATGTTAATAGTCCTCGTCATCATCATATCACAGTAAACGAGAGTGCGATTCCAAGCCGGAGTAATTGATGTACTCAGATAGGCTCGTCACTTATGGATTTTTCACATCTGAACAAGTTTGCTAAGCAATTCTTGCACTTCCTATCCTCCACGATTGAGCGTGCTTAACTTCAAAAAAAGTTGTCCCAAGCTGCAATAAGAACCTAGGCTTTTTCCCCAAAAGAGATACGATTAAACTTTTGAGAAAGCTTTCAATCGAATTCAATTTTAGGTCCTCTTGGGCTTGCAAAGCTTCCATGCTTCATTGGTTGAGGAGGGTTGATGATTGACTGAAAATGCGGGTTTGAAGTTGGTCAAAACGAAAGAATGAGAGTTTTGACTTCATCGTTTGACATCCAATTGTCCGCATGAGGACACCCTACAATTTTCACAGCAAAGATTTTGCTGTTGAAGATTATGCAAATCTTTGCGGGATTGGGGAATCAAGGCTGTAATCTGGCTCTGGATAGATAACACTGGCTTGAGGTGTACAAGCATGTGACAATAATGGAGTATCGTTTCCGCAAAATTCACACAAGTATTTGCTTAGATTGTGGGGTGGTGAGAGAAACTTGGAGATTGATCAAAAAAAGTACGAGATTTGAAAAATCGATTTGATTTCCGATTTCCATAAGTACACTAAGACAAACTCCATCAAAGAGACACAACCGCAACTGTTAGACACGTGCACGATAACATAAGATTTATATCCGTCGGTTGTCCACACCCTACACATTCAAAACAGAGATAAGACTCCATCAGAATTAAACAAATAAGAGGGACAAGAAAAGAATTAAACGGTTAAGAGGAAAAAGAAGATTATTTTTGTTTTTCGGATTTATTAACAACATAATTCACAATTGGACAAAATCAGATAAGAGAACTTAAGCCAAATAATCGATCTTACTTCACGGTAGCTCTCACAATAAAAAACGCACAGGTGAGCGGAGGAGTAGGAATAGCGCGAAGCTTATTTCTCCTTTCGGGTCGTAGTTCGTTGGAACAACCCTCCTTATACCCACTTTATAGTTTGTTTATCAAAATGAGGTGAGCCGTATATCGTAAGTGACACAGAAGGCAAGTTTTAAATCTTTTGTTCGGGAACTTATTATGGATAATACTCCAGTTGAGAGTATTATATTTTGGTATTTTACCAATTAGTGAATTTTAATTTTTATGGACAAAATTTTTTAAATTTTTTTTTTTTTTTTTTTTTTTTTTTTTTTAACTTATAATTATATTAATAAAAGAAAGTGAAAAATATTTTTGTACTTTTTATATTTTTGTAGAAGAAAAATATTCACAGATATAAACAAAAGTTGTCAAACGTAACGATAGTCTTTTTCAACCTCCCCGGCAGCGGCGCCAAAAATTGACTACGCGCGAACCAACCCTTCTTTTTATGTGTCAATAAGTAAATATAAATATAAATACACAAAAGGATCAGAATCCGCGCGAGATCAAGAAAACCGGAAGCAGTATAGGGTGTCTCCGGGTCGTTATGTCCCAACGAGGCTGAAATGGAATATCGCAAGACGATTGATGATTTGTGTTTGAATGTCACAAGGAATGATTGGGCACTAAAACTGATAAAAATAAGCAAAAGCACATAAAAATAGCAAAGAGAATAAGCTAGAACAAGAATAAAAGCTAGGAATGGCAAAAACACTTAAAACTTTTACACTAAGACACAAATAAGCTCAAATAAGCTTAAGACAAATCAAATAAGCTAAACTAACTCTAAATAAGCAAAATCAGCATGCAATTAAGCTAAATTAAACAAGATAAACACAACAGTACTAACAACAGTACTAACAGTTTTAACTACCAGTATTAACTAACCGTACTAA
>BQNB010024145.1:0-61046 GCA_026074375.1 Tanacetum coccineum
CCTACACCTTCACCTTCACCTGCACCATCTCCTTCACAACCATCACCTTCTCAACCCTCACCTACTCAATCCTTACCCACACAACCTTCACCAACACATCCTGGAACAGAATACCATCTTCCTACACCCCATGACTCACCTCTCCATGCTGTTCACTCACATGGAAGTGATGAGGGTAGTTTGAAACTTCAAGAATTGATGAATTTAGTTACCACTCTTTCTGACAGGATTGGAGTTTTAGAGGCTGACTTGTTGAAGACAAAGAAAACTTACAGTTCTGCTTATACCAAGCTTATTCTCAGGGTCAAGAAGCTAGAGTCTCAGATAAAGATTGGGAAAGCAAGGAAGCAAACTAGGGTTGTTATTTCTGATGATGAAGCCTTTGAAGATGATTCTTCCAAACAGGGGAGGAAGTTATTTGATGAAGAGGTTCAAGAAAAAGCAAGCACTGACACTGAACTATTCATTCAAGAAGTGACTCCAACTGAAGTCATTCAAAATCAAGAGGGCAGTGAGAAAGCAAGTGATGAAGTTAGTACTGCTGGTTTGAAGAAAGGTACTGCTAGTGAAGAAGTTCCAATAGTTAGTACTGCTGAGGTAAACCTTAGTACTGCTGGAGGAACTGTTACATATTCAAGAAGAAGTGCTGAGAAAAGATCAAGAAAAGATAAAGGAAAAGCCATATTGATAGAGGAAGAGCCTAAGAAGAAGTCTAAGAAGGATCTTGAACAAGAAAAGTTAAGTTATGCTGAAGCAATTAGACTTGAAGAGCAAATGAATGAGGAACAAAGAGCTCAAATTGCTAGAGATGAGGAGATTGCTAGACAGTGGGATGAAGAAGAAAGGAAAAGAGCTATGGATGAAGCTAGGTCCTCTAAGAAGATTGACTGGAATGATCCTTCAGTCATTAGATATCATTCTCTAAAAATGAAGCCAAAGACTATTGCCCAAGCTAGAAGAAATATGATCAAATATTTGAAGAATCAAGGAAACTTCAAGATCAGTGACTTCAAGGGAATGTCTTACAATGAAATAAGGCCAATTTTTGAAAAGCTTTGGGATTTTAATCAAAATATTATGCCTATGGATGCAGAGCATGGAAGTGAACAACAAAAGTCTCCTAAAAAAGAAAAGTCTCCTGAAAAGATTGTGGAAGAAGAAGTTCAAAGACAAGAAGAAAAGGAAGAAGTTATTAAAGAAACTCTTGGAGTGCATAAGAACGAAGAATAGAGAAGGGTCAAATTGATCAGTCGGAAAAGCACAAGGAGGAAACAAAAGATGGAGGAAGGTACTGAGAAAGAAGAAGCTTCAAAGAATTTTTAGACATCATTCAAGAGAACGAGGTTCCTATAGAAGTTGAATCTTATATCCACAATAAGTTTCCAATTGTGGATTGGATGTCTTTGTTTATCTGGACCTTCATGTTTTATAAGTATTTAGAGCAGATGGAAGCTCAAAGAATTATAAGATTTTTACTGAAATGCTAGGAAGGAGGATTTTGATAGACAATGATGTAGAATGAATTTATGATATATACTGTGAGATAAGTGAAAAAGGTATGGATGGACTTCAAAGACCAGAAAGGGTTTATGATCTGATTGCTTTGGAGGAGGATTTGACACTATATTTGAGGCCAATGCAGATGATGAGTTATGAAGGAATCGCATTAATACAATCTGTTAAACCTCCCCTCCCCCTCACCCATGGAGTTTGTATGATTTCCTGTGGTGATGTCACAGTGTTATTGAATGCAGAATGGAATAGAGCCATTCATATTGGCTAACAGAGAAGAAATGTCTTTAAGCCAAGAGTTGATGTCCAAGATGTTTGATGAAGAGACTTAGAGGTTGATTATGAGAGTGCACAGGCATTGAAACTTCTTAGGTTTATTACGATCTAAGTTAAGAAGTGGACATAATTGTTTGAAAGATATTCATTCGCAGAGGAAAAAGTCTAGAATAGTTTATTTAGAAGAACTTGATGATTTGAAGGGGTCATTCATAAGTTTAGGGGAGGATTGTTAGGAATAAATCTTAGTATTACTTTATACTGCCAACAATACTAAAGGTAGAGTTAGTACTGCCTGTACAAGTTCTGTACTGGCAAGGTAATTATATTGAAACTGCTTAGTAGAAGAGAAGTTAAGATACTGCAAAATGTTTCAAAGCTGAGGAACTGAAGATAAGAATGCAGGGAGTGTATTTTGGATATTTTATATTTGAATTGTAACTGAACCTAAATGATAGGATTTCGGTATTCTTTGTTAAAGCGGGCTCCTTGTTTTTCTATAAAAGGCAGATCCCATGGGTAGTGTAAAACTTAGAAACTTTAGAGATACCCATTTTGGAGAAAATTTGTACAGCTTCAAGGTTGTTAACCCCCAGTACTTCAAGCTGTACTCGTATTATTTAATAATATTGAAGCAGCGAGTTGTTTTGATGTTCATTGAGTGTTTGGTGGTCATTAACTGTTTCATTAGTAATTTTCTTAGGAGAACAAAGTGTAGATTCCGCATACACTCCCAAAAACCTCCTCTTGGTACTAACATACAAAGTCTCAATCTTTGTTATTTTGGATTCTTCCAAGGTAACAAACTCTTTATATCATAAAGGCAAAAAAACAGACAAATAACCTAAAGCAAAAATAAGACATATAAGGAAAAACAAAACAAATGACAATCGCACCAAAAAAAAATCCATCATGTCAAAAAAAAAAAAAATAATGAAAAAAAAAAATAAAAAACAAAAATATAAAAAAATAAAAAAAAACCCCCACAATCGATCAAGGCGTGGATCAAGCCATAAACTTATGTAGTTTCATTTTTCTAGGGGTCGGTATGTTTTAATGAATGAAGATCGGAGATGTAATTATAAGGACAATGATAAATATAAAACGGGATCACCATTATATTATAGGGTTAATTGCCTAAAAATGTATTATACTTGCCACTTTTTGTCATTGTATGTAGACAACTATTTTTTTTGCCATTGTGTCGCTCAACTTTTGAATTTGTGCTATTGTGTGCATTTTGCGACTATTTCTGCATGTAAAATGACCATTTTACCCTTCAAATTTAAAAAAAGTGTGGGTAAAATAGTCACAAAATACACACAATAGCACGAATTTAAAAGTTGAACGACACAATGGCAAAAAAATAGTTGTCTACATACAATGACAAAAAGTGGCAAGTATAATACATTTTTAAGCAATTTACCCTTTAAAAGTGTATAAAACAAGTTAATTAAAGTTCATGATAGTGGGGTCTTAATGGCAAAAGTAAGGACTTAGGCAATAATATATCAGGATAGCATACAGTTGGAAAAACACTCGTATTCATGGTTTATAGCATGTATCCCCCTCGCGGGTTTTTGAAAATATTAGAAGATTTAAAATGCAAGGCTATGAACTCACCTTAACAGGGAAAATCTGATTGATGGCAAAAGTATATCAAGTGAATGTAACGGCCTCGTCACGCAACTTAAGGAAATATGTCAAGTTTTAGTGTGATGGTTTATGTTTCAAAACTTTATAAAGTTTAATGTATTACTTTGATTTATTAATTTATGGAAATATTGTATCATTGTTCGAGCCATCATAATTCAGAGGTCATGTAGTAAACGTTTGGGGAGCCATGACACTTTAAATCGTAAATCCAACAAACTCATCAAAACGTATACCCAAATGAAACTCCTCACATGAAGCTCCCTAGTAACGTGATACGATAAAATTTTAAGTTTCTTCAAAAGTTAGTCGATGATAAATTACGTTAAATATATAACGTAATTGTTTTATAATACGTCGATCGATGATCAATAACGATAAATGTGTCGGGTTTTATTAAAATCGAGTCTTATAATATTAATATATATTTTCATAATTTATATAAAAATATTATATTTTATATTTTTAAGTTTGCAAAAATGCCAATATATACCCTCGATTTATAAACTTTTTAAGTATATATAATTTAAACTCTTAACTTTGAAACTTGGCAAGATAGGTCCTTATAGTTATAACTTTAGAATAATGACATTTTCAGCCCCTCTAGTTATAAATTTTAGAAAGTTACGATATATACCCCTATGCATGAAAACTTTTGCAAATCAAGTCCAAAATTCATAATTTTGATATTTTTGAAATCCAAAAGAGATTTGCAGGTCATGGCTTATTAGAATAAGCTAAAATAAGATGTTCTAATGTAACAAAAGTTTAAAAAAAGGATGCGTTAGCTAGAAAATCAAAACGGGTCGTTTTTAGATTTTTAGTCAAAAACACATGAGTTTGAGGATTCAAGGCTTCAAACAAGAGTTTATATATGATCTTAAGAGTATTATGAACATTATAAAACATATTATGAGCTTATTGAACAAGATTTTGAGCTTACTTGAGCTAAAATGGGTACAATGAGGGTTTTTGAGTTCGTACGCCTAGAAACGACTTCAAGGGCTTCCTTCTCTTGATTCTTGGCTTCTATTATGATCTTAGGGACTTCAGTTGATCCTCCTTGGTCTGATTTAGAACTCCATTTAAGTGGTGTTGAAGATTTGAGGTGTGATTGAAAGGGTTGCTTGGATTCGGCTTATATAGTGCTCAAAACCCTTGGTGCCTAAGTTTTATGCGTGGAGTAGGGATCAAGGTTCTAGAGTAGTGACTAAGGAAGGTTATAGGGTGAGTATGGAAGGCTAGAAAACTAGCTATGCAAGGTGTGGGGTGTGGAGGGGGTTCGACTGCCATAGGGGTGACAAGGAGGTGTTTGTTTACTTAGTGGGCAAGTGTGGTGATGAAGGTGCTTGTAAGGTGGTAGGGTGGCTGCTAGATGACATGGTGGTGAGGTCATAGTGGTGCTTGAGGTACTTGGTTGCTTAAAAATGGGTCAAAATGAAACAAAAAGGTGTCGGGTTGGTTTTTGGTTCGGTTTAGGGTTTTTGTTTTTAAATTCAAGTTAGGGTTAGGATTAAGGATAAATTAGGGTTTAGGATTAAGGTTAGTGTTAGGATTAGGGTTTAGGATTAAGGTTTAAGGTTTAGGATTACGGTTTAGGGTTTAGTTTTAAGGTTTAGGATTTAGTTTTAGGTTTAAAGTAAAATTAGGGTTTTAGGGTTTCATTTAGGGTTTTAGATTAGGGTTTTAAGATGACTTAGGGTTTAGGTTTAGGGTTTAGAAGTCATGCATTAAGTGCTTGTACCCTGTGTTAAAGTGGTGGTAAGAAACTAAAGTGATTTAGGAGGTAAAATGACCTAGTTTGGTTTTCTTGCATTATTGACTTGTACATTGGGCTTTAGAAAGTTTAACTTGATTTAGGAGGGAAAATATATTCAAATGTTGTGCATTGTACACTTGTACACATGCTTGAAGGTTTGCACATTCATTTTATATGTATACATTACATATAATTAGGGTTTTGATATAAATGTTAATGAATAAAGTCTGTTTTGATATAACATTGTAAATGGTATGTTAAATGGATAATGTACTTGGTAAAAATGATATTAGGATATATACTTGACACATTAGGATGTTTACATGATATAAACATAGATATAGATGGCATTGGTAGGTTGCTTGAGCTCGTTTACTTTAGAGATGCAAGTTATGTTGCATAATAAGATAAAGCAAAAATTTCCCTATAAAAAGGTCGTATATATATAATAGATGGATATTAAAGTGCATCTAATTTAATAGATGGATAACTACAATGATGAAACAGGTTGTTATACAAGTCTTCTTAATGCGGCTTTCAAGAAATCTATGAATCTACTCAAGAAAGGATTGCTGGTTCGAGGAGAAGCTAAGACAACTTCCATAAATAGAGTATCGAGACAGACTACAGATTGCTAACATGGACAAAATGACTTTGTCATTTTTGGTTTGAACACTTTTAGGTCCTGTCTCATACATAATCTTGTGAATATATTATTATGTAGTGTATCTTTAGGTGTTAAGTGCCAATGTATAAATTTTTCATGAGTTTTTCGTTAAACTCAAAATCTTTCAAAATTATTATACCTGACACTCACACATACCCTCATAGTTTGAGGGGGAGCATTCATATATTCCCTAATCGGCTTGTGCATAATCGGCACATTTTCTCCTAGTTTTCTAACATGTTTGAATAATTTGATATCCAAAATATCAAAGGGTTTAAAATTTTTGATAAGGGGAGAAAATGTGATTAAAATATGAAAACGTAGAAAAATGTAAATTTATGGACTCATGTGTGTACTCCATCCTACATGTGCTAAACACTTTCGAATATCGATACACATGTTGAGGGGGAGCATTTTTTAAAAGCCAAAACAACCGAGGTACAAAAAGCTTTGATATTTATATCACAAGTACATTGATTAAGGTTTTCAAATGGTTTTATGGCAAGGAGAACAGTACCAAAAGACCGACCATGCATTTAATTTTATCAGAGTTACAAGGTTGGTAAGGTTAGGTATTCGTTCCCATGATCTAGCCAGAACCGGAGGGATCTACCCAGGGACAATCCACTAGTTAGTGTAGAAGTCCTTAGGTATGATATAAAAAGGAGTAAAAGTAAGAATAAGGGAATAGTGCCGACTGAGATGGAGCTAGTACTGGAACAAACCCAACAAGGTACTAGTCAAGAAGTCTTGGTAAGCACAGAAGGGGTTGAAGAATGAAAAAGAATTGTACGGATAAAGGGTGAAAAGAAAGAAGCCCTCCATATACTTAGGCAGAAACCGGGTCAATACATCTGCTGTCAGAATCACAATGATGATTGCTGACATTGAAGACTGACCTCATGGACCTAGTGATGCAATGCACAACCCTCCCTAGCCACTCAGAATCTCTTAAAATATTTCTGTTTCATTTCTCACAAAGACTAAACACGTTATCTATTAACTTTCTCACTCCGAGTTAGTTGATATTGAAAAGGTGGCAGTCTGCTCCAGCCTCCGATCACTAAAACCAAAACACACAATTGAGTCTAGAGCTAAGAGATCATCAATTAATCTCGTTAGGACACTATTCCAATATACTTGTCTTTCAAACACTATGAAAACAAGGATTATCTTAAGAGTCCTACGCATTATCCTTGTGATATTGCCAGAACATCCGAGTGATAAGAAAGTATTCACAGTGAAGATGGAAATCCTGCTAGAGCCAACATCAAACAAGCTCTAGGTAGGTGACGTATGAGATCCTAAATGGATCAAACTTGTGACACTGGGCATCGATTCAGTCCAGATTATGAATTGACGGAGGATGAATTTTGATAAAAGCCTAAAACTCTCGATGTGTTACAAAAAATACTTTTACTAGTGACACGTCGATTGATTTTCAAATCAATTTTCTCTTTAATCGGTAAGATAGTAACTCACTGATTCAGTCTTACCTTTCCATTAGTAGCAATACTATTAGTGAGGTAGCTTGCTTTTAGGTGTCCGGTAAAGATATACTAGCAAGTGCAGTAAATCTAATGCATTTGCGTTAGAGGATCTAACACTTTGAGCTGGAAACCCTATCAAGAAGGTTCTTATAATGAATCTACCTGATCACAGGTACAATACTTATACTGTAAAACGGTCCTTACGAAACCGAAGGTTAATGCAACCGAACTCTGACGAATGACAAAGCCATATTCGTCACCAAGCTTTATTGTTAACTGCTTTATTTCAGGAGTACATAAAGATGGAGATGCAGATACCTCGTTCCAATAGAGTTAAGTTTATAGCCACATGCTCATACTCAAGACTCAATGACTTTATAACATCAAGAAAGAATGACCCAAAGCTTCCGCAAACTCTGATATCAACTTCTTCTTCAGTATGTCAAAGAGATGAAGTTATGTATTGATGAATAAGTACGAATATAAAGTTAAGCTTTCATGATTGCAACAAGTATGAGCATGTCTGCCTGAAAGTCACAAGTACACAAGATGGCGAAAGATCATAAGATAATGATTAGAGATTAAATTTGGCTGATGATCTCAAGAAAGCTCAAGATCACATACAATGACAATCTAAAAGAAACAAGCTTAAGCCACAAGTCAAAGATCACTACATAAAGATGCAAGACACAAGATCAACTATTATACAAAAAAAGACTCAAGATCAAAACAAGAAGCTTCAACGATTAATTATCAATGTCACAAGGAGAGATCTCTATGATCACCCCTTAGGGGGAGATTGTTAGAAATACAGAAAGTGTTGATCATTTATGAGATCTCAACGATCGTCCCTTAGGGGGAGATTGTTAAGAATTTAGTTTTTAGTGAAGTAACGATCATTATCGATCTCATGAGCCTTTGTAATAGTTAGACAATTTTATGTATTATTTAGTAAGCTAACCGGGCCAAAACATAGAAAGCCCATGGAAAGCCCGGTTTATCCTTTGTATAAAATCCCTCTACATACATGGAGAGGGTGTTGGTTGAATCATTGTACACACACATTTTAATGTGTTTTTCATATGTGTTCTCTCATCCACTCTCTCTCTAACTTTCTCTCTCTAGTTCATATTTGTGTGAAAAATAGGAACCTATAATATTTCACATCTAGACATATTCTGACGTAAGCTTAAGTTTGTCCATAGTATGCACGCTCAATTTCTAATGCAGTTGTTTCGGCGGACATCCACCAGTTATCGTCTTCATCCCAAACTTTGTTGTGCTATAATTTAAAAAGGATATTAACAATGTTAAAAAAATATAAACTGCTATATAAAATCAGAACATGATTAACAAACAACATTCTATGGACATATATAACAAAAAGAATATTTACTTCATTTGGTTTGACTAAATTTCTAGGCTTATTTTTAACTTTTTCTGCTACCAACATTGCTTCAAACCACCAATCATCTTCTCACGTCTATCCATCTGGCTTTCATTTTGCTCACCTATTTTAAAAGATTTAAATATCACATCTGTTGGAATTGGACGGAAGGGAGATCGATAACCTAAGACAATCAATCAATTAGAGATAAGCATATATTTTAGAACATAATAAACATTAAATTTAAAATATAAGAAAACGATCAACCTCTAAAGTCTGGATCATAACATTTCTGATAATAAACTTTCCTTTGTAAGTCCACAACATACATAACTGAAAAAAATACAACGCAAATTATTACTATGGTTTCATGTTAACTTTCAGTATTGATTTCTTAATGTAGAATATTTACCATGATTGCTTATGTGTTCTCTGCCAATTTTTTCACAAAATCTATTTCTTAACATGTTGTATAACAACAGATCATAATCTGAGAACCAATACCAGCTTCGAATTTTTCCTAGAATAGTAAGAAAAATCATTAGTTCAACAAAAATTACTCTTAAAAATAAAAATGACTAGGAAAAAATGAAATAGTAGTGTAATGTCACAAACCTTTTACTTCTCCAATGGTCAAAATGTATTCTATGAACTGATCAATTTTTGGAAATGGTGATTTTCCACTGAAATTATGAGTTCGTCTTTTACAGTATTCATGGTTTCTTTGATATAAATTAATTGGTTCATGAATCATCTAAGTTAATTAAGTAATACTGATATAAAAAAATTCAAGGACATTTTATGTATGTAGATGAATTACCTCAGTGTCATATTTTAAAACATTAATAAAACCAATATCTATATTGCACGTTAGAAGCTTTTCACATTCTGCTTCTACATTGTAAATCAATGATAACATGAACACATCTTCTTCACTCTGCAATATTAGAATCAAAAGTTTTGTAATATATATACAAATGGCATAAGTAAATTTTTTGTTAAAAATGTTGCAATACTGCATAGGAGTTAATTTATACCATTTCCTTGCATTTAAACCTTCCAGTGGGAAGAAGCACTGAATTTTTCCCTGCTTTAGAAGATAGGTGAAGACGAAAACAACGATTTTTGGAATAAACAGCAGTATCAATAAACAAATAACCAGAGTCAGCAGGACTTGAATCTTTGGAAATAAATAATTGCTCTAATTTTTTATCTCTCCCTCTTCCATAATGAATCCGCGAACATATCTCTTAACATGAAAAAATATATATTAATGTATAATCTAACCTTATCTACCAATTTACACTAAATCATGCTTATGAACAACGTAAGTAATCTACTGCATTAAAATTCATTTCCTACCACATCAAAGACAAAAGCAGGCAAGCAAAATCTATTTCGTTAAAAACAGCAAGCCACATTTACACTTAATTATTACTATTAACAACGTAAGTAATTTACCTTATTACAATTCGTTTGCTACCACATCATAGACAAAAGCAGGCAAGCACAATCAATTTTGTTCATATGAACAATGTAAGTAACCTACTGCATTATAATTCATTTCCTACCTCATTGAGCCTGTATAATCTAACCTTATATGCGAATTTACACTAAATTATTACTATGAACAACATAAGTAACCTACTGCATTACAATTCATTTCCTACCACATCACAGACAAAAGCAGGGAAACACGATAAACATTTTTAAAGCTAAAATGCTTTTAAGGCTTCAGAAAATACATGTCTAACAAATGCACCAACATGTCTGTTGTCCTTGAAAGCAATCCCTGGAAAACAGATTATCAAGTGACGAGAAAATTTATCTATACACAAAATAAACAATATGTTTAAAAATCAAAGCATCAATGGTTTGCTAATTTATATGATAAAAGCATTATATTCATCTAAAAACTCTACCTTTTGTAGATGAGTCAAGTTCAAATATTGTGATAACCGGTAACTCTTCCTGGGTTAAGTATTTTAAAATATTATGATTATATATATCAGAGTCTTTTGATTTTGTCGGTTTTCTTGGAGAAAGCTAAAAAGTTGACTTCGGTTGACCTATTTTGCGTGAAAACGGTTACGGTTTAATCGGGTTTTGGGAGAGTCATTTGTATCGTAAAAGAATCAATTTTGATTTGTCTTTCCATTTTAGAATGGTTATGTGGTCTTTCGGTGCTTTTCGGGAAGTTATCTCGCGTTTAGCAGAAATCATCACACATCACGTACAGGCACGACAGTAAATTTGAAAATGTGTTTATGAGCTTTGGGTGGATTGAAATAAACTTATTTAATGAAATATTTTATAAGTTGGTGAAACGTTGGATAAAACGTGAATCGTTGAAGTTATCAGAAAACGGGCGTTTTCGTGAAATTCGGTAAAAGTGTCAAGTCGTATTTTGAAAGTTGGAACACTTTTAAAAATGATGGGAAAGGTTCGGTTTAGTTTAAATGAAAATTTGAGTTTTTGGTCCTGACGTGACCGATAAAGTTCTAAATGAATTTTTGGGAGATTTAAATTAGAAAAGGGTGTCGAGTTTTTGGGAGATTTAAATTTGAGTTTTTGGGAGATTTAAATTTGAGTTTTTGGTCCTGACGTGACCGATTTAAATTGGAAAAATGTTTTTAACCGCAATAAAAATACTAACTAACCTTGGGTAACATTTTTACTTAGCGAGAATTGAGTTTTTAGAGAACCCAACACAATAACGAGACACCCCAAGCCCATAGGATACTTGGGCCGGGTATGGGACAAACAAGGGAACACCATGGCAAGTTTTTAGCACCTTTGGTCCTAGTGTAGTACATATAACTTTTGTCTCAACCTAAAACACACACTTTGCATGTTTTTCCAAATCAAAAAAATTTGTATCTCTCTTTCTTTCTCTCTATTTCGGCCGAACACACCAAAGAACAAGAAACACAAAATTTTTGAAGATTTGTCAAGAACACGGGGTTAATATTTGGTGTTAGATAGTTACGGGTTGTAGAAAACGATTTGGGTTTGTTTCATTCACATCAAAAACCAAACCAAGAACATCAAGATTGTAAGTTTTTTCTAAATTTTGTTTTAAGTTGTACTTTTATGGTTCTTATGGTGTCTTAATACTAGTTGTAGAAGTTGATCGTTGTGAAAATCAAAATTTAAAAATGAAACGAATGATAAAAGGGGGTGTTTGTGTGCGTCGAATACAAAAGGAAAGAAACAAGGAATGATCACTTTTAAATTTTGGTTGTGGTGGTGAATTTATTTTGGAGTCCAATGCTTATTTGGAGCTTATTTTCGAAATTTGCTTAAAAATAAGCTCATTAAGGGCTTATTTGTGTACTTTTGGGCTTATTCGGTTTTGATTATGTTGGTTTGGGCTCGGCCCAATCGACCCACGAGGTGGTCTTGTGGTAGCACTCGATCCAACAAGAGAAAAGGGCTTGGCCCATTTAGTTTTTTGGCTTATTCGGTTTAGAGCTTATTTGGTTCGACTTATATTGCGAGCTTATAGCTTATTGTGTTTTCAATTTATATTTTAAGCTTGTGACTTATTGACTTGGATTTTATGTTTTGGCTTATAGCTTATTTGACTTTTGGCTTATATTTGGTTTTGAGCTTATAGCTTCTTGTTTTCGGCTTATATATTCGATCTTGTAGCTTATTGGTTTCGGCTTATATATTCGAGCTTATAGCTTATTATTTTCGGTTATAACGCGAGCTTATAGCTTATTGGTTTCGGTTTATATTTGGGCCTATAGCTTATTGAATTCGGCTTATATTATTGGGCTTATGGTTAAATGGGTTTCGGCTTATAATGGGCTTATGGTTTAATGGGCTTCGGTTCGTTTGAATTATTATATGGACTTATATATTTTCATGGTATTAGGCTTAAGTTTAGGCTTCGGCCCAATAAAGAATAAGTGTATTGATTTGAAAACTATCTGGCTAAATAAATTTTCTTAATGGGCCATGAGGCCCAATGACTAATAAAAAGGACTAATGGACTCAACTAGAAGCTAAAATAACTATGTGGGTTTTGTTAAATGGTAGTAGGTTGACATTTGGGCTTTCGGGCCCAATAAATGAAAATATGATTGTTGGGTAACTAAAACGGATGAATGGATTTATAAGTATTCACGAAAATGGAAAATGGTCAACAAGATCGGTTATGGACATTGTTTGGTTAAACGTTTTGAAATGTTAGGACTTAATCGGAAACTAGTTGAAGTCATTGAAATATAAGTGATGACATCAAATAACGTCTATTTTATAGTATCATTTATCCCATGTAATTAACCCATTTTGTATAATTATTGCAAAGAATTGTTACTTAATCGTTCATATTTGAGAATTATAGTAATTATGGAGTACTTAGTGAAACTTGACTAAAAGGCATGCATTTTGGAGCTTAAACAAAGATATTTTGAAGATTACTATTCTAAAGACCAATACACCGTATCCATCAAGGAAGATACGGCGTATCCGTGCCTGCACACACCAAAGACCACAAAGGAAAGAAGATCGATACGCTGTATCCAGAGAAGACCAATACGCCGTATTGGATATATGCGAATAAAATATTCTGGAAGATATCAAGCATGGTCCCTACTCCAAGAAACTCCAATACGCCATATCCAACCCATTGGATACGCCGTATCAAACTGACTTCCAGACCCTATAATTACAAAACTCAAAAATGAGTTTTAAGTGTGCTAAATCATATTCTCGATACCTAAACCACAAAAGTCAATTTTCAGAGGAGAAAAAGAGCAAAAGAGGTATTGCAACGCATTCTAATCCATAGGAGACAACGTGTAATTTCTTATACTTTTGTAATCGTTCAGTTTTTGGTATCATTCGTTAACTCGGTTAGTTTACCTTGGCTAAACCATTACTCTTGTATTAATTATGATGTTTGAAGGCTAATACCTTCAGGTATTAGCCATTATTATGAAGATCTAAATGTTTGGTTTTGTTTATATCTCAATTTCTTAATTTATCATTGATTTATTGATTATGTTTATCATATATACTTGTTTACGTGCTTTTGTATGTGACCTATCATTCAACTGGATGTAGTGATACAAACCAAGTAATCTAGGTACCGGGATAGCTCTCCATATAGTTCTCATATAGTTAATTTTTACATTCTCGAATCATAGATCAAATATGATAGTAACCTTTTATAAATCAGTGCTAGAAGGATCGTTCTGGCATTAACTTAGAGTAACGGAAGATCTGGCTTTGGTTTAGATTAAACCTGTTAGAACTAGTTAGGGAGGATTGAATCTCAGATATTTCAATATAATAATGTGATTGAGATATCCATTGGACTGAGTTGGACAAGTTGGCTACTAGTGTATAGAATATGCCATTAAAGCCAGTTGTGTAAGAGGCATTAAGCAGTAAGTGGGTAAAGTCTTTATGAGCTAGGGTTTATCAAGATCACCATTGCTTTAATCCCTAAGATAGATTATAATCAGCAAATAAGGATGCTTTATGCAGATGCTTTAACTGTGACAGAATTAATGTGTCTAGTTCTTAGGATGAAGTTTTTCCTAAGTCTAAGAATGATATGCCTCTTTGAGATAAGCAATCATTGCACTGAATAAACAAACCAACCTTCTAACTGGATTAATGATGGCTAATACAGTTTTCTATGATAAGGCTCTATCGCTCTTTTATCTTTTGTTAATTTGATTGCGTGGGTTAAAGTGTCATGAATTGATTGTAGTCACCAACCAAACCCGTACCAGTCTTTCAGGATGAAACCCCCTTTTACCTGTTAGAATTGGATTAGAACTAACGTAGAATTAGCATAGGTTTGACTTAGATTAGATAACCAAAATATAAATAAATTAAGAGATTTAACCTCGCTTCAAGTGTTCGACACCCTACTTACCACGAATCTACCACCGACCAGGTACACTGCCCGTTAAAGTGTTGTTTTTGGTTAAGTCGGCAAAATATAAATTTAAAACTTGAATCATAAAAATATACACCACACAACGACACATCAAGTTTTTGGCGCCGTTGCCGGGGAGTGAAATTTAATCTTGATTTTTATTTTTTTTATTTTGTTTTTTAGATTAGATCTAACCCTTAAGAGTAGTGTAATTTAGATTAGTGTATATTCTTGTATATTTTGTATATTTTGTATATTTGTTAGTTTAATTATTTGCTTTTATATTTGTGTGTTTAATTGTTTGCGTATTTAATTGTTTTTCTAATACACTGTTCTGGTCGATAATTCGATACGGCGTATCTACTTCCATCGGATACGGCGTATCCAACCTTCTGTCTAATACAGCGTATTCATTCAACTGATTAATACGGCGTATTCACTTCAATTGAATACGGCGTATCGGTTATCTAGAACAGAAACTGAATCTGAGCTTTCGTACTTGATTTTTGTGCTAAAATTTTTTCTTTCTTTCTTCAGAGCAAATCCTGTTGATATTTTTACCTGTGCTACAGGACATACTTTTCAGAGCTAGTCGATTAAAGAAGTGATGGCTGACAAGGGAAAGAAGTCAAGTATGGAAACATTTGCGCCTAATGACAAAGCAGATTTCTATTCCAGGATTACAAGTATTAGAGTTAACGGGAAAAATGCTTATGAGCTGAAAGGAAAATTCTTAGATGATTTGCACAACAATGCTTTTAGTGGAACAAACAGGAAAGACGCAATTGAGCATATTGAATACTACCTAAAAATTATTGACCCAATGAAATTACCCAATGTAGATCATGATAAACTAAGAGTTGTTGTTTTCCCAATCTCATTGGTTGGAGGTGCGCGGAGATGGTTTGATGGAATCAAAGAATCAATCACTTGTTGGGTTGACTTAACTGTAAAATGTTTTGGAAAATACTACCCGCCTTCTTGCATCGAGGGAAATAACACTCCCAAAATAAAATGAGACCCAACCAATCCAAGATTCGAAGGCTGGTTGGCTACAAAGTTCGTAAACTATAAAACGATGGATATATTCACCAAAGGAGCTTTGTAGGATTACTGGAAAATGGGTAGTGATGAAATTAAGGTATCTGATGATGAATCTTCGGATCTTGAAGAATACTAGAGTGATAAGGAAGAAACCGCCAAAAATTTTAAGATAGAAACTGATGTTTTTTACTACGAGACACATCTCTCCTTGGCATTCAATGAATTTAATTACCTTCTCAAAATAGATCCAGACTTACTTACAAAATATATTATGAGGTTTAAAACCTATGAAGATTACAAAGACAATTGGATCTACGAATGGAACGAAAATGTACCATGGGTATATGACAAGCCATGGCTTGGTAATGGAATATGGAAGGAACCGAAACCAGTCAAATATACTTTCAAACCTTTCAACTATAAAACTGGGTGTTCGGAATGGCCAACCTGTAGTTGGAGAACGGATGGTTATTGTAATAGAGGAAATTTGCCCGGAGCTTACGTTATTAGAAACTCGCTCCATTACCAAGACCTTGAATGGTATGAGGCTCTAGAAGATTGTGAACTAAAAGATGAAGCTTTACGAAATAAGGCTATCATGGAAGGATTAATCAATGATGATGATGAATCAAATGATGATGGTTGGAGAAGTTGGGACAACTTTGACAATACCAACCGTGATAATGAGATGGAAAGATGTGAAGTGGTTAATGATCATGAGGTGCCGGTTTGCCAAATAAAAAGATACAAGATGATTAAATATTCGTTCAATGATGAAGAAAAATATGTTGCCGTAAAAGAAGACGAATACAACGATCTTACAATCATAAGTGAAGAGGCGTGCCGAGCTTACCAAGAAATCTTTTAGATGATGGACGAAGGATGGATGGTTACGCGCACCGAATGAGAAGCTGAAGAAAAGTCTAACTTAAAGACTTCGCTGTAAACAAAAATGCTTCTCGGGAGACAACCCGGATTGTTATTTTTTTTTATCGAGTTTGTCTTCCCAGACATCAATATGGCGTATCCGCTCCATACCATACGGCATATTGATTGTCTGGATGTTATCAGTCTTTACTTTTTATGCACTTTAAAAACATTATTGTCAGTTTTGTCAATATGGCGTATTTATGCACATGATACGGCGTATTCACCAAACTGACCCGTATTTATTTTGTTAAGTTTAGTTTAAATTAACCGTATGTACCAAGATAGGAATTCACACGTTTTTCCTATGTTTTATACAGGACCTTGTAAGCAAAGAAATATTGACGAATATTGGTGGAGAATTTACAAATCTGGAGATCTTGAAGTGTTGGAGTCTTGAAACTTCAAGGCGGCTGTTCAACACAATCTTGCTAATAAACTCAACATGGAAATCTACCGAGCAAATATCAAGGGAGTTTCTCATTCTAATTCTTTTTAATTCCCGTATTTTTAATATTTTAACTATACAACGAGGACGTTGTATAATTCAAGTGGGGGGATGGAATTATAATGTCTACTTGTCCTAATTTTCACACTAAAAAACTTAAATTATGCTCAAATTTAATTTTTTTTCAAGCATACTTTTGTGAAATTACTTGATACGTAACCCACATACAATAACACTTTTTATATATTGTAAGGATCTAACCTTATCCGTTTCCAAATGTTTACCCAAATTCCACAAAATATGAGTGTGCCAGTGATGTAGTAGACTTTAGAACTTGGCTTGGTATATCTATTCGAGACCGTAATAATAAGTACTATGGATTTAAATGGACTAACTTGTTTAAATTGGTAAATTTTAGGATTACACCCTAATAACTTTAAGGATCACAGAATAACAAACACTAAAAGGATAAATTCATCGTCCTTGATTTTTCACCCGCCCCAAACCAAGCTTAAAAATGAAATCATTGTTAAATACAAGTTAAGATGCTAACACTACTCATAAATGCTAATTGTGTGCGCAAAGCTACTTTCCGCTCCCTTATTCCTAAATCCTCTAAGAATTTTATTTTTATTATTGGTGACAAATAAATTAAATCTTTATTCATATAAAGTAAATCTGGTTTAGACCATAATTAGTTTGAAATCCTTTCCTAAAGAGACGATATGGTGAGAATAAGGTCCACATTAATGTTCTAATTTTGCACGATTTAGGGGTTATCCTTTTTATTTCATCCAAAACAACTCAACTTCGAGTCCAGAGACGGAGGCTTTATTTAGATAACCCCGGAGTCAAAATTTGGCTTTATTCTTTTTATTATTATTATAGCAACATTATTAAACCTCCCGTTCCTTTAAACAACTGCCACATCGGTATGCGAGCCGACCATGGTCCAGGAGTCTTATTTCGACCAGGAGATCCTTGACCTTTTTAAAGTCTGCAACATCGGGAGTGAACCGACTAGATGCAGCAAAATTTTATCAGTCTTGGATTTATTATTCTTACTATGGGCCTTCTTTTGAAGACTGCCACATCGGCATCAAACCGACCAGAGAAAGTAAACTTTTATCAGCCCACAATTCTTATTCTTATTATTATTACTTCCACCATTTAAACGACTGTCACATCGGTATGCGAGCGGACCATGATCCAGAAGTCTTACTTCGGCTTCGGTTTATTACATTATTATTATTATTATTATTATTAGCCATATTTCAAATCTTGTGGTCTTTTAACTACCTAGACTATGGTAGCGAGCCGTCAAGAATCGGTAGCCTATTTCCCTACAATACTGACAAAACCTCGATGTGTACCTTAATTTCACCAGAAAGAATCTCTACGAAGGGATCTAAACTAAGAATCGCAAAAACCAAAGTAACTTTATTTATTCAACAATTAAATAACGTTTATTAAGCTAATATGAGCAAAAAGCCACAATTAACCTCTACGAGTTCTAAAGAGATCCAACTACTCCATGCTTAGCATCTAACTTATATAAAACTCTATCGTTTCTCGTTCTTCGCAAATTTAAAATCTTTTATAAAAAGATCCGCGAATACTTAGTCTAATAAATTCAAACTTTGCATATTTAAAGTCTATTATGGAATCTTGCAAAGTCTTGGCTTTTTCAAGCTAGAATTCGCGTTTTAAAGCTTCTTGTATAAAAGACTAGAAAAAGCTTAAATTGATATAGGTTAAGGGGTAAGCTAGAGCGCAACATGCTAGATCAAGTCAAAATTTATTCTTATTCTAACCATCAGAAAGTCAAAAATTCGTGTAAAAACACTTATTTTATTTTTGAAATTTTTTTAATTTTGGCATAAAATCACATATTTTTGGTGGCAAAACGGGATTACGTGAAGATAAGGAAAATGCACATAAGATCAAATCGAAATATCCCCCCATACTAGAACTAAACATTGTCCTTAATGTTTAAAAGGGTCTCTTCGTATATCTAAAGCCGTTTATTAATTATGCTAATAGATAAACGTTAATCAATAAGATCTAGGATATCGGATTCCCATATATAAGCATGCTAAGGATTGAAGCTCGAGTAAACGATGGACAAAACCACGAGCACGAGAGTCTTCATAATCCGGGCAATCCTGGACATAAAACACAAACCATAAAACATAAGAAAGGAAGAGGCGAGCCTCCTCACGTCACACTTATTCATAACTATTATACTAATATACTACTACTAGGGATACGCATAGGTTGCCACCCACGAAGCGCTTGTTTTTGTTAACCGAGTCACGAGCCTGCCTCGACCCCGAATTTAGTGGTCCATGGGTAAGGTTTGGAGATCCAAGACAACCATAGGTGGTATGTCCCCTCCAAAATAGTGTTTGAGTCTATGACTGTTCACCTTGAAGTTTGGTCCGTCGGTTTGAGATAACTCGACGGTTCCATAAGGGAAAACTTGAGCAACGGTGAATGGTCCGGTCCAACGGGTTTTGAGCTTGCCCGAGAAAATCTTTAATCAAGAATTGAAGAGAAGAACTCGATCACCAACGTTGAAAACGCGGTTCTTAATCTTGGAATCATGAATCTTCTTCGTTTTCTCTTTGTAGATTAAAGAGTTCTCGTAGGCTTGATCCCGAAGTTCATTTAATTCATTCATTTGAACTTTCCGGTGATCACCTGCGATCTTAAGGTCAAAATTACAATGCTTTAAGGCCCAATAGGCCTTGTGTTCGAGTTTGATAGGAAGATGACAAGCCTTTTCGTACACAAGCTTATAAGGATTACCCCCAATGGGTGTTTTGAAAGCGGTACGGAAGCCCCATAAAGCATCATCTAACTTATCGGACCATGAAGCTCGATTTTCGCCTACGGTCCTTTCTAAGATACGTTTCAAACCACGATTTAAAACCTCCACTTGTCCACTAGTTTGTGGATGATACGCGGTAGAAAGACGGTGGGTAACTCCATAATTAAGCATGACCTTTGCGAATTGGTCATTCCAAAAGTGAGTACCGCGATCACTAATTATAGCACGAGGAGTTCCAAATCAGGCGAAGAGAGATTTTAAATTTTTTATGACAACTCGGGCATCATTAGTGGGGAGCGCTTTCGCTTCAACCCATTTATACAAATAATCAACGGCTACGAGAATGTACTTGTTCCCTCGAGAAGACGGGACCGGACCCATAAAGTCGATGCCCCATACGTCAAAGATCTCACAAACTTGAATTACATTTTGAGGCATTTCGTCCTTTTGCGAGATTTTTTCCTTGACGTTGACATGAGTCACATGACTTTACCATGTCGTAGGCATCGCGATAAATTGGCGGCCAAAATAAACCGGCATCAAAGACTTTCTTAGCGGTGTAGTTAGCACCATGATGTCCCCCGGTGGGTCCATTATGGCAAGCCGTAAGGATATCAACGGCTTCTTGACCATGAACACATCGTCTAATCATTTGATTCGCACAAATCCTAAATAAGTAGGGATCGTCCTAAAAATAATGCTTTACATCCTTAAAGAATTTCTTCTTTTGTTTGGACGACATCCCTTTCACTATAAAATTTCCCGCATGGTAATTTACAATGTCGGCAAACCATGAGGTACTAGAATCACCATGAAAAGTTATCATTCCGAGGGCCTCGAGAGGAAATTGTTGGGATTCTAGATTTGATGAGACAAAATAAATAAAAGAATGAAACATAAGGTCTAAATCTAGCAGATTGGAATTCTACAAGCTGGTGGAGAATTATGGAAGATTTGGTCAAAGATATCAAAAGATGAAGATCTCTTTAAGAAGATAAAGATAACAAAAGATATTTCTTAATGTTTAAAAGATTTACTTGTTTATATCTTTATGTTAACTTCCTTTGTAAGTCATGATCTCTCTATATAAAGAGATCATAAACACATAGTTTTATATACATAGAAAATGTAGTCGACTAAAGGTGCGTGTGTGTGTTCTAGGCGTGTGGCTTCCATTGTACGCAAAGAATGAAGTGTTGTAGCCTCAAGATCAATGTTTTCATTTGATCTAGTTACTAGTTAGAGGAAATGTTCTAGAATTGGGCGAATTAGTGAGAGTATGAATGAAAAACCTTGTCAAAATAACTTTTTAATTATGTATTTCGCTTGCTTCTTTCATGTTCATTATGATTTTTATAGATATAGATCTAAACAAATCTAAGCATTACAACGTTCTTTTGGACTTTAAATATTGGTATCAGAGCCTCGTGGCTCGATTTAGGGACACAAGGTTTTGTTTTTGAAGTTGATTATTTTATAAGAACAGAAGTCATGAATTCTATTTTTGGTTTCTTGTGTGTTCAGTAACTATTAGGGTTTTTCACCTAAACCCTAAATTCTATAAAGAAGACAATGTATCATACGTGGCTGTGTGATTGGTTCGTGACACAAGGAGATTTGGCAGGATAGGGATGGGAGGAAGGAGAATGCTTATTTGTGACTGGATTCGTGACAACTTTATGACACTTAAAAAAGTTTCGTCTGGATACTTAAAAAAAGGTATCCTTAACAGTGGTAATTGATGGTTACTACTACCACGAGACACAGTACTGCTGGTGATCGTAAATATTGGTGCTTTACTGACGCTAAAAAGTTTCACAAAAAGGTAAGGAGGAAGGAGCCCTTTATACTGTCAATACAAGTTAGTACTACTAGTATAAAACAGTTACTACTACTAGGCTTATTGGTAGTAGTTAATACTGTTCGAACTCTAATGATTTTATGCTGGTATTGGAAGACTTTATTAGTGCTGATTATTGTTACTTAGTGCTGACCAATGAGAAAACAAGTATACAAAGTTAATGCTGCTTTGGTTCGAGTAGAAGTTAATACTGTCAGTTATGTGTTAATACTGCCAGTTATCATTAGTGTTGCCAAAGAGAACAATTGAAATTGTTAGTGCTATTATTGAACTTAATACTGCCAAACAACATTAGTGATGCTACGTTTAAACAGTTAATGCTGTTTGATTACAAGTTTGTACTGCTTGGGCTCGAATACATGGTTAATGTTGCTATTATTATAGTGTGATGCTGTTAATAGCAGTTACTACTATTAGCCTTATCTTTGAAGGTTAGTATTGTTGCCATATGATAAGTTAATGCTGCCAACTATACATTTCTACTGCCAGGTTTAAAGCTTATGTTCATTAATGCTGCTGTATTTAGTTAGTACTGTTAGTTATGCATTAGTGCTACTAGGGTAAAGTTTTTGGTTACTACTGCTATTGGGCTTAAAGGACTTAATGTTGCTCGTTACACATTACTACTGCCAGGAAGATGAGTTAATACTGTTAGTTTATGGTTAGTACTGCTGCTTGAATAGTTTGTACTGCTAGAGTATTTTTAAGCAGTTTATGCTGCTCGGGTTATTTGGTTTATACTACTAGCTTTGATAGATATCGGATGACACACACATGATGGATGTCGAACAAAACAAAAACACAAGTTTGTTTTTGGTGTTTATTGTTTGGTTTTTGGATTTGGTTTTAAATGTTCTAAAAAGGCTCGTATTTGGATTAAGATCTTTTAAACTTGAATAGCATTTTGAGGAATTTCATCACGTTGCGAGATTTTGCCTTGACGTTGACAAGCGTCACACCGTGTGACCAAGTCATGGGCATCACAGTAAATAGTAGGCCAATAAAAACTGGAATCAAAGACTTTCTTAGTCGTGTAGTTGGTACCATGATGTCCCCCGGTGGGTCCATTATGGCAAGCCGTGAGGATATCAACGGCTTCTTGGCCATGAACACATCGTCTAATCACTTGATCAGCACAAATATTAAACAAGTAGGGATCGTCCCAAAAATAGTGCTTAACGTCCTTAAAGAATTTTTTTCTTTTGTTGGGACAATATCCCTTTTACTACAAAATTCCTCGCATCGTAATTTGCAATGTCGGCAAACCATGGGGTACTTGAATCATTATTAGAAGATATTATTCCAAGGGTCTCGAGAGGAAAAGTTTCATTAATTTCCTTTTTCTCGAGATCACCTTCATGAGGATTTTCTAGTCTAGATAAATGGTCGGCCGCGAGATTCTCCGCTCCTTTTTTATCACGAATAATAACATCAAATTCTTGGAGTAGGAGAATCCACAGAGCAATTAGCTTAAGCTCTGGTTTAGCAAGAAGATACTGAGAGCCGAGTGTCCGTATACACTATGGTCTAGGATAAAAGACTAGTTAAGGCATAATTTCTCGAAAGCATACACCACGGCTAATAACTCTTTTTCCGTTGTAGTGTAATGTTCTTGAGCATCCATCATGGTCTTACTTGCATAGTGTATAGGCTGAAAATGTTTGGTCTTTCGTTGCCCCAATACTGCACCTACGCATAATCACCAGCGTCACCATTATTTCAAATGGTAGGTCCCAATCTGTGGGCACTAAAATCGGGGGCTCGGTTAACTTTGTTAAGTATATTAACGCTTAATCATTCATTCGAGAAAACAAACAGAGTTTCTTTTTCAAGAAGATGTGTCATCGGCCGGGTGATTTTAGAAAAATCTTGGATAAATCGACGATAGAACCCGGCGTGACCTAAAAAACTTCTAACACATTTGACGAAAGTCGAATAAGGGAGTTTAGCTATAACATAACTTAGCTTCTGTCGACTCAATCCAGACTCTCGAAGTCTTATGGCCAAGGACAATGCCTTCTTTAACCATGAAATGACAATTCTCCCATTAGAAACTACGTAGTTCTTCGTACATTTTAGCATTTTGTCTTAAATTGGAGAAGGAAGACGAGAAAGAATCTCCGAAGACCGAGAAATTATCCATAAAGACCTCCATTGTTTCCTCGATCATATCATGGAAAATGGCCATCATGCACCTTTGGAACGTGCCCGGAGCATTACATAAACCAAATGGGCATACGTCGGTAGGCAAACGTCCCATAAGGGCAAGTGAAGGTGGTCTTCTCTTGGTCTTTCGGGTCAATAGGTATTTGAAAATATCCCGAAAAACCATGTAGAAACCAATAGTATTCATTTCCCGCTAAACGTTCTAGCATTTGATCCATAAAAGGCAACGGGAAATGGTCTTTACGAGTGGCATCATTAAGCTTTCGATAATCAATACAAACTCGCCATCCCGTAACTAACCTAGTGGGTATTAACTCATTTTCTTCGTTTTCAATTACGGTTATGCCACCCTTTTTAGGCACACAATGAACGGGGCTCACCCACAGACTATCGGAGATAGGGTAAATCAATTTGGCATCAAGGAGTTTGATAACCTCCTTTTTGATAACCTCATGAATTTTTGGATTCACCCTTCTTTGATGTTGAACTGTTGGTTTGAAGTCGTCTTCCAATAGATCTTGTGAGTATAAAATACTAGGGCGTAACCTCTTAATGTCAAAAATCTTCCATGCGATGGCCCGTTTGTGTGACTTAAGAACCTTTAAAAGGGCGGCTTTTTCTTCATCTTTTAACTCCTTAGAAATTATGACGGGTAATTTATCGGTTCCTTCTAAAAATGCATATTCTAAATGAGAAGGTAAATCCTTAAGCTCGAGTTCCGGTGGTTCTTCGATTGAAGGCTTCGTCATAGTAACATCAACTTGCTTAAGGTCGATATTTTTCATTGGAGGGAGAGTCGGAGACGGGTCTTCGTTTAACAATTTTTCAAGGTAAAGAATGTCTCCCTCCGTGGCGTAATAATCGTCATCTAAATTAGAAAGCTCTTCCGGGGTATGTAAAAAAGTCTCAATCTCTTCCAAGATGAAATCTCCTCCTTCAAAAGGAGTGAACGAGGGGGAAGAAGAAGCGATGATAGGATCCGAAGGAGTGGGATTGCCACTTGACAAACTATCCAAAATCCGAGCACTTCTTGAGCATACTCCTCACAAGCAACGTCTATGACATTGACTTGATGAACCATTTCATCATAATAATTGCGGGAGTATCTCGAAGTGTGTCGGACTTTAAACGTAATGGCTTCATCATTGACTCGAAGAGTCATTTCTTCACCGTGAACATCAATTAAAGCTTTTGCCGTCCTCAAAAAAGGTCTCTCGAGGATGAGAGGAACCCAAGGATCGACCTCGTAATCAACAACAACGAAGTCGGCCAGAAAATAAAAAAATTCTACTTTTACAAAGACATCTTCGGCGACACCAGCTGGAGTAACGGTCGATCAGTTTGCAAGTTTGAGTGTCATGCGGGTCAAAGTAAGTTTCGGGAGTGAAAGATGCTTCCATACGGAAAGAGGCATTAGATTAATGTTAGCGCCAAGATCGGCCAAGGCTAAGCATTCATCTAGCTCCAGAAAATCACACGGGATGAGAAATTTGCCGAGATCTCCAAGTTTTTAGGGCAACTTTTTTATGAGCATAGCCGAGCAATTCTCATTTAACGGAGTACTTGCTAATTCGAATAATTTTTCTTTATTACTTAGAAGACTCTTAAACATAGAAGCAAACTTCGGCATATAAAGAAGAGCATTCGCAAAGCTAATATCGAAGTGTAATCTTTGAAAGATTTGAAGAAACTTCAACATTTGATTATTAGCTTTTTCACGGAGCTTTTGGTCATTAAGCCTCGAAGGATAAGGTATTGACGGTTTAGGTTTAGGCTTTGGAGTAACTTCGGGCTCCGGAATCAGGTCTTGGATAACCGGAGGTTAGACGTGTGCGGTACTTCTTAAACTTGTATTTTGCACCTTTTCCTTTGTCGCCTCGGTTTCACGTTCTACTTCCTTTGGGATGGGAGAAAGAGTAGGTGGAATTGTAGGTCCATCATAAGCAACACCACTTCGGGTGGTAATAGCTTTTACATCTCCTCTCGGGTTAGCAACGGTATTACCAAGAAGTGATCCCGAACCCGAGGAATTTTGATTTTGCATATTAGTTAATATGTTCATTATTTGATTGTTTTGATTTTCTATCTTATTGGTTCTTGTATCAAGAGAAGATTTGAATTCATTCCGTAATTCTGTCTTCATATTAGTCATTTGAGTTTGCATGGCTCTCAAAGTAGCTTCATTACTTTTCATGTAGTTTGTTGACTCATTCGAAGGTCCAACTTGAGCTTGATAATTCGGAGCTTGAAAATTCAAAGCTTGATAATTGTTGTTTCCTTGATTGAAGTTTTTCCCTCTTCCTTGATTGTTCAGAGCTTGATAATTTCCTTGATTTTGATTGTACCGATTGTAGTTTTGATTGTTTTGCACATTCGAAGGAGGAAAATCGGGTGGTCCCATTTGGTTGCTAGCACGATAATTCGGGTCTCCTTGAGGACGATATCCGGTACCTCCTTGATTGTAAGTCCCCGTGGTTGCAGAAGCATTAAAAGTGTTGCTATCGGTAGCAAGACACTCATAGTAAGGATGTGGTCCACCACAAGTCACACAAATCTCTTCTATGGCTTTCACAGAAGCTTGTTGATTAGCCTTGTTCATAAGCACTAATTCCTTAACGATCGCAGTAAGAGCGGTTACATCCGGAGAAGGAGATGAAGAAGAAGTAGTAGTACTCACTTTTGAAACAATCGGTTTGTTTCGTGAAGTACGTACTTTTGACTTATTCTCAATAATCGTCAAAGCATCTTGAGGAGTACGGTTTAAAAGATTACCACCGGCGGCTGCATTTAACGAATCTTGATCGGATTGTGTCAACGCATTATAAAACGTGTCAATTTGGTGCAATTCTGAAAAACCGTGATGTGGGCATTTACAAAGGAGATCTATGAAATGGTCCCATGCCTCACTAAACATTTCATCAAACTTTAGTTGAAAATTCGTGATATCGTTCTTGAGACTCGTAGTCTTCGAAGGAGGAAAGAAATAATTAACAAACTTGGAAACGAGATCTTCCCATGTAAGGATAGAACAAGGGGGTTCTTTTTCAAGCCAAATTCGGGCGGCCCCTTCAAGAGAAAACGGAAAAAGCATCAACTTGATAGCTTCATGTGGAACATTCTTCTATTTAAGCGTAGAAGTGATCTTGTTAAACCAACAAATGTGAGCATGAGGGTCGTCCCTCTCAAAACCATGAAATTAGCTTGAACTTACTAATTGAAGTAACCCGACTTTCAACTCAAAATTTTCGGCAATTATAGCGGGAATAACAATCGCATCTCCGTAACCCTTGGTGGGTGCTTGGAGTAATTCTGACATAGTACGCGTATCCGCTATAGTGACAATGGGAGTCTCTACAATAGTTCGAAGCTCGGGTTTGACTATTTGCTTGGAACATCTACGATTTCGTCGCTTCGGAATCGTAGAAGATTCAACAATTAAATTCAATGAAGAGCGAGTGCGCATGCACTAAAAATCAAAATAAGAGAACTAAATCTAAAAGAAAAAAATATTTTTTTAAACCGATAGTCAAAAGTGCACGGTAGCTCTCTAGAAAACGCACAAAGAAGCGAAGGAGCGGGTAAGCGTGAAGCGTTTTAAAAACCTTCTCTTTTCGGGTTGAAGTTCGTAGGATCAACCCTCCTTATACCTCTCTTATAGTTTGTTAATCTAAAGGTGAGCTGATTAAACAATTGACAACACGATTTTTTTTGGTTTTTAATTTTTTTGGTACTTTTAATACTTTAGGAAAAGTATTGTTGGTGTTTTAATAAATTCACAAAAATAAATCGAGAAAAATAAAATATTTTTGTATTTTTTAAGTTTTATATTAAAGAAAATGAAAAATAATAAAGAAATGTAAAATATATAAAAACGATAACTTTACGAGGAAGGGTCTTCAAAACACTAATCTTCAAACTTCAACACGATATTCGTTACACAGTTCCCCGACAACGGCGTCAAAAACTTGATTCGATATGATTTAGTCTATATAAAATATATATATCCTAAAATACCAAATTAGTAATAGTATAGAGAGTATCCCGTTTGATATAAAAATTGCTTGAGGACAAACAATATTTTATCTCCCGAATGTCGTATCCCGACGAAGTATGAATTGAAAACCTTGTTTTGGTTCGTGATCGCGTGCTTGAATATTCAATATTTTGGATTTTGGATTCTAGATCTAAAAACGCAAAGGGAAAACACATAAAAGGCATGCTAAACTAGAATTAAAGGCACAATTAAATTCTAATTAAACACTTAACGATTCATTAACGACTAACGGACTAAAAAAATTATCAAAATAAACTTTAATACTTAAAATGCGAATTTCTTAAACTAAAATGATAAAATTAATTTTTAGAAACATAAAATATTTTTTTTGGATTTGTATTATTTTTAAAACTAATTTTAAAGCTTTTTAAACTAAAAACTCAATTAACAATATTAAAAAAACAGAAAATTATGAAAAAACATAGAAACATTCTTGAACTAATAATAAAGGTTTTGGAAGAAAAATGGAATTCACAGCTTATTCCAATAAGCTGTGAAAATTATAATAAGCTAAGTAAGCAAAACTGAAATAAAGGGTAAATAATAAATGGTGCAAAGGTTTAAATGAAAAAGACCCCAGGGCAGTTGGTTGAGGTGTTGTGTGTGTGAAGGGAAGGTCACAGGTTCGAACCCTGTGACTTCCTTTTTAGAAAACTCTTTTTTTTCTTTTTGAAAAAGCTAAACTATAAGCTAAAATAAGCTACTTTAATGAAGGACTTAAGGACAATGCTTATTAATAAGCTAGAAAAAAGCTATTCAAAAAGTGATAGTTTAGAAAAATTAAGACCTTATGCATTTGTTAAAACTGTTTGGACATTTGCGACTCAATAAGTCAAAGAAAAAAATAATAAGCTACAAACAGATAAGACCTGAACTAACTAAGCCAAAGGACTTAAAATTAACAACAATTAGATATAAGCATATTAAAATAAGCAAAAAATACTTAGACAGTTAGACTCAAAAACAGATATTAAAGGACTTGTCCGCACTTTTTTAGCTAAATTTTAAGTCCTATAAGCACTTAGAATAAGCTAAAAAGTGAAAACAGATTTAGGACTAGAAATAGATAATCTCAATTTAAGCATAAAGTTAAGAAATAAGTTTAAAGAAATAGCTAGGGATTGGAAGTGAAGTGACAGAACAACGCTAGTATTTTTGGCTTTTGAAAAATTAAATGGCAACTTTAAGCTTAAATTTAAGACTTAAAAGCTAACATGAAAACCTAAAAACTTAAAACAGATTAAGAACAGACTAAAATAAGCTAAATGTAATAAAAATGAACCTATCTTAAGCTAGGATAAGGCCTTATATGATCTGCATAAAGAGCCTTTAAGCTTGTACAACATTTACTACTTTGTCAGCTTATTGACACAAAAATTAACTCCAAGGTCTGTCCTAAGTTTATGACTCAAAAACTAGATTTGTGATAATGCATTTGTAAACTAATTTTAAGCCCAAAGAATACAACAAACTCAGCATACTTTGTAAATGAATTCATCGTATAAGCAATTTTTATTAAAACTTTATTTCTAGCCAGAGTTGATTTTAGATAACACAAACTACAATACTTAACTAAACTTCCTTCTAGCTTATGAAAACTATCATTTTGGGGGGGGGGGCCTATAAGGAGCTTATGTTAACTTAGTTGAGAACTCAAGATACAGATTATACCTCTATTTGACTTTGCTAAACTTGATATCACAAACACATTTTAAAACTTGATTTTCCATATATTAAGCTAAGACAGAACTTAATTAAGCTCATAAAAATGTAAAAAAGATTTAGCATAAATGATGATAGAAGGACAATTATGCAAAAATCTAAAGAAAAATATGCACTATATCAATAAGCAAACACTAATAAGTAGATTTTAACTAATAACTAAGTAGTTTTTAGAAATGCAAATTAACTATGTAGACAAAATCTAAGCACAAAAAGCTATAATAGTGATAGATTTAAGCATAATTAAGTTTAGTTTAAGACAAATAAGCAAAGCAATAAGCTAAAATTCAAATTAAGCTAGAAATATAAAAAGTGAATGTACTTTGCACCTCTTGCTCGACGAAACAAGGAATACTTAAGTGCTCTTTTAAGTGCATTATCTACATGCACTCCAGCTTGTGAAACCAAACTGGTAATAACTCATAAGCCCTTTTCATTGTATGGATTATCTTCCATAACTTAAGTGAAGGTAATTTTTGAAGGAAGTTTAGGATTAGCTTATTCAGTTAAGCCTAAAGATGCCTAACTGAATTAGGACTAGCGATTAGGTAACATAAAGAGTTTAATGAGTTATTAGGTGATATCGAAAAACACTTTTTAGCTAAGTTGACATAAAGGTAAGAAACAAATTCAAAGACAAATATTTAAAATAACTGTCGGACTTTTATTATAATTTAACGTTTAAAGATTATTAAAAGGTAATTACCTTTAAAAGACGAGAATTAGCTAAAGCTACACTAATAAGCTACTAAAAACTACTAATCTAGATGATTATATTCTGTGTGAAAATATACACCCCCCCCCCTCCTAGTTATAGTGATTGAGGGATGTTCTAGAGCTAGAGAGCGCTTTGAATCTTTCAATCCAAAAGCCATTGATTTCAATCAATAAGTCATGAGTCCTTTGGATAGCCTCCATGCCTCAAATACGCCAATCGGAATTATTGGGATTGCTAGCGTGGCTTAAGAGTGTGTCAGTTGTGTTAGGCTAGCTTCTAGAAGGGTATGTGTGTGTGGAGTAAAGGGGTGGTTTACCCTGGTTATTTTGTTGAGGTGAAATGGGAGGGAAAGAAAAAAGGAAGAAGCACAGTAATTTTGACCAATTATGTTATTACTCTGGACTTTTGGACTTTTTGGACCGGGGTTTTATTTGTTTGGGCTTTTGACTTGCATGGCTTCGGGCTTAATATGGTTTGGATAATGGATTTGGACTTGTTTAAATTAAGGACCTTGTATTTTCAAAAGCTAAGGATTCTAAGAGTTTATGGGTTGACCTTGCCCTATGATATGGGTACGGGTTGGCTTATTAAAATTGAATTACGCTTTAGCTTCTTTTTTCTCATTGTTCTTCCAATCCTGTGCTCGGTTTTGTCTGTTTTGGCCTCGTTTGTGTCCTTTTTGATTATCTGTTACCTGCAAGACATAATCATAAAATACACATATACAATGCATTTTCATGTATTTTTTGGTCATTTAAACTCGTTTTAATAAGGAAAATTAATATGTGATTAAACACATATCACATCTAAATCGCCTTTACATGTTGCTTATTAACTAACTACATTGGTTAGTTAACCCCCGTATATAATCCCTTTGTTTCTTAATTTTAAGAGTTAGGTATACCCATAGAACAACTCGTAAAGCCAAAATCACTTTAGGAAGTACAAAAACTTTATTTGTTCTCGTTACACCTTTACACCTTTGGCTACTATACCATGTTAGATTAAGTTTATTTTACAGTTGCTAGTTGCTTAAAGTGTAAAGTTTGTATTTCCCGAGTCTTGTGTCTATTTTGGTACGGTTGGAAGAAATTTGCTATCAACAAATGGGAAATGTAAAGTTTAGTCAAAACTAACGTGTATTTTTACTACCATCATAAATTATTGGTACGTCCGAAGAATGATTGATTTAGTGAAGGAATTTATCCAAATTATATTATGATCGTGAAGATGGTGAAACTACACCGAGTTTCGTAGTATAGTGTTAGCAAAAAAAATATCTAAAAAATCAGAAAAATCACAACAAAAAAGAGAAAGAAAGTTTAAAGATAATCGTTTTGCAATTACCGAAGGAATTACATGAAAGATCGATTATTCGTTGATACAAATCGATGATGTAGAGCATTGTATAAAGTGGAAGATATCGCACCTTGCTTTGTAAACGTATGTAAAAGGATGGGATGTTGGGGAAGTTGACCGTTACTGGAACACCAACTTTAGGTTGTTGTTTTGATCTTATGATCAGATGTTGCCAATAGCTGGGTCTGTATCATGGATAATAGTGGGAAAAAAGGGTTATAGCAACTTGTATTTTAGACTTATATATTGGTTTCGTATATCTTATTTAATCAAACAATTTATTCTTTTCTAATCATTAACCATTAGGATTTATGCGGGACACATGAGGATGTGATCGAACGATTACATGTCTATTACGTCGTTATCGGCCATGTATGATGTCTCAGCTGCCTTGTGTTTTTTACTATTGGCGTGAAGTTAGTAGTTCCATACCTATATTACTCTTATATTCCTACTCTTTAGATTTGTCAACGGTGGGGACTTGAGCAGTCACAGTATTCTATTCCTGTCGTTATGGGTGTGTTTGTGTGGTCTTGTCGCCCCTCCTGGAATATTAGTATCGATTAAAGATTTAGTTAGTAGAATGTTAACGGTTAATTTGTATACATAAAATACCCAGGATTTCGCCATATAAAAAGCCATAAAAAATATGCAAACAGATGGAAATAATGAGTGTCTTTTTGTGTGTTAATGTGCAGGAAAGGATATCAAAGTCAAAAAGAGCAAAAACGAGCAAAAACCGACAAGAAATGAAGAGACAAGTACAAGAGAAATTCTTGAAACATATCAAAGCCGGATCAAGACCGTGGTCGAGAAAAGACAAGAAAGTAAAGAAAAGGACAAAGGAAAGGACATTATTCCTGTTGAAGAGGATGCAAAAATTACTTAAATTCCCTTTTGGTTCTCTCTACACCATTGGTCCAAAAAGGCCCAATAAAGAGCCCAAACTCAAAGCCCATTTCTAGTTTACTAAACTACAAGGGCCAGAATTGACAATTCTCAAACTCATTTTACACTACATTTGGAAAAAAGAAAACACAAGGACTGGTTATGCAATTATCCCAAACTTTCAAAACCTCAGCCAAAGTTTATAACTTTTCCAAACAGATATACCCATTTTCCCGCCAAAAACCTGAACAAACCCAATCTTCCTAAATTCTTCTCCCGTCTCTTCCAACTCAATCCCACCTCGTATTTACCAACTTCCACATCATTTTGCATACGTGGCAGCTTCCCATTGGTCTGAACACCTCACCCGAGAGATCCAACGGCTTAAGATTCAAAGAAAAAGATCAACGGCTTGGAAAGAATGATGGAGTTTCTTACCTTCTCATCACCATTTCCTATAAATAGGAGCTTAACATTCATAGATAGTGTAATAGTGAGTTTGATAGTTAGAATGGTTCACAGTTTTTTTGTGAATTTTCTCTTTTTAAAATTTCGTGTACTGTTCATCGTCTGCATTAGTTTTTTTAAATCTTTCAGTCGATTGTTTTCTTGTTATTGTATCTTGTTACTCTTTTTTTAACTGTAATAAGGATAGTTGAATTGTGTTTGAGTTTAAGTTTCAAAAAAAAAGTAATAGCTTGTTTTACATAATAGCTTGAAAATTAAGATCAATATAGACTTATTGTGTTTCTTTAGTTCTCAAGTTGTTCAAAAGTTGTTAAAAGCTTTCTAAATACTGTATTAGTCTACTTTAGTTCAACAAAGGTCATTTGAGTTCAATTTGATTGATATTGGAAGCAATGAGGAGTAATAAGCTCATTTCAGCTTATTGAGCTTAAGCTCAGGATTTAGAGGCAAGGTGCCATTAGGATTGTGTTTAAAAGCCACTCACTCAACAAGAGTGGCTAGAGTTCAGAGACTACAATTCAAAGGGTTAGCTTCTTCTATATTTCATTTTAGCATTTGAAGCTTAATTCAGTAGCTTATTTCATTGACTTTTTGTGTGCTTAAACTTGTTTAATATTGTTTAGTTAGCCTAGTGATTCAAATGCCTTAAGCTGTTGTAGCTAGAATCTACTAAGGTCTAATTTCTTAAAATTCTGTCATATAAGAAGGTTAAGCTAGCTGAGTAACTAGCTTATTTCTTTTAATAAGCTGTAGATTTTATTGCTTAAATAGCTTAATTAGATGAGTTTAAGATAGAGTAGATAAAAGGATTTAGCAGTTTTAGTTTTAAAAATAGATTTTAAGTCAAATTTAGTTTGGACAGTTTAGTTAAGTAGTGTTTGGGTTAAGGTGATTTTGACCTCTAAAGTCAACAAGACAATGCTAAAACATTTTACATAGTTTAAATTTTCAAAGTGTTCAGGTTTTAAATAGGTTTTAAAAGTTAGTTTGTAGAATTTCAAAGTTTAGAGCTTAAAAAGCTTTTACTAGCACCAGGACAGATTTTTGTGCAAAGAAGTTTTAGATTTTAAGCATTTTAGAGTTCAAATTTGGTTAGTGTACACTTAGATACATTTAGTGAGTTGGTTTATAAGTTCTAACCTTAGGAATTTAGCCTGCATTTAAGCTTTGGTCAAGTACATCAGCATAAACAGTATTAACTCAGTTAATACTGTTTGATGCTTATCATTTTTAAGCTACTTTTTAGCCCTTGTAATTAGGTGATAAGCACTTAGCTGTAGGAACCTTAATAGTACTCCATTAGCTCAACATAAGTCATCTTTTAAGTTTCATTTTTAAGCTTTAGTCTAGCTTAAATGTTCCTGCAAAAGTGGTATTAGCAGTAGCTGAGATTACTAGCTTATTTCTTTTGATTTCTAGTTTCTAGTTGTTCATTTCAAAATCCTTTTATCTAGATTCATTCTATAATCATAGTATAGCTTATTTTCAAAATTTTAGTTTCTAGGATTTAGAGTTGAGCTAGTTAGCTTATTTGTAATTGCTTAATTCCAGTCATTAAGCTGAACCTTAGTTTTTTTAATAGTAAATTTCTTGTTAATCTTGTTTACTTGTAGCTTATTTCTTTTAAGTAATCCTTAGTACACATCACAAGTTTCATATAGTATCTTTTGGTTTTTATTTTCATTTAGTAATAAGCTAGATATAAGCAAAAGATTAGGAAAGTTAGAATTTTAAAGAAAAGCCTTAGTTTCTGTAACTCAGTAGAAGAAGCTAACTTTCTAGCTTGTTCAGTTGTTAAAAGTTCCAAGTGCTTTTATTAAAGTTGTAGTGGATAAGCTCAAGAACAACTTTCATGTTTTGAGTTTTTGCTTATTTTCACTTTTGCAATAAGCTCAAAATGGCTTAAGTCGTAGGGTTTGTTTGGTACTTTTTCAATAGTTTAAGGTTGTCTGTTTTAACTATAGTGTAAATTCTAGTTACTTACCCCGCCTACCCTTTACTTTCATTCTTTGCATTTTCTACCCTGTCTTTTAGGATTAATAAAATAGTTTTTATATTTTTAAAATTAGTTTAATAAAATTAGGGTTTAGATTTTAATTAGCAAAATTAGGGTTTAATTGATTAGTAAAAATTGGGCATTTTTATACCATTAGATTTCTGCACATTTTCAGTAGTTAAAAATCATTTTTCTTTATTTTTCCAGTTAAATTTGTATTTTTTAGAAATTAAAATAGGTTTTTAGTAAATTCCTTTTCTTTAAAAATTCATAGAAAATAGAAAAATAGTTGGAAAAATCTAATTCTTTTTGTAATAATTTTCTTTTTCATTCTAGTATTTTTGAAAAATAGAAATAGAATTTTAGTGTTAATTTTTAGAAAAAGTGTATTTTTAGTTAATTCATTTTTCTTTAAAAAATCATATAAAATTCAAAAATAGTTAAAAAGTTCTAATTCTTTTTCCTAAAATTTTCTTTTTAAATTTGTGATTTTTAGGTATAAAATTTGTTAAAAGAAGTGCCTTAGATTTTAAATTTCAATTTTAGCTCACATTTTTAATTCACGTTTGTTAATTTTTCGTAATAGTTAACCAATTTTAATTCTTTAATCGTTTTTATAGTTTAATTGTGCTATTATATTCGTAGTGTAATTCAAAATTCAAAAATCCTTTATCCATTCTTGACTCGAATCCGAATTATTCCCGAATCTCAATTCACGACTTCGTTAGGATACGACCCGAGAAGAAAATACTTCCCGGTTAAAAATATACGTATTGTGTTTTCTTAAGTAAGATTTTAACCTTTTATTTCTCTTGTCTGAGAAGTAATTGGGAAGAATTGTCATAGGATTTATACTATACATATATAAATTTGACTAGTGCTTACACACGCAACCAGTAATCAACCCTAAGCCTTATTATACAAACCCATATTTACCTTTATAAACTTGTTACTCCTTAGCTTTAGCGGTGGAGATGTGTATCCTTGCCAAGCTTATGATAGAATACTCATCATGACCGAGCAATTGAGCGAATTAGTTACATGTTACCACATAGATTACTTGAGTGATTTGAGTGTTTTCATCTTCTTATTTCGTAAGGTGTTTGGTTATGTACTTGTAATAGATCAAATAAATGCTTAACGGAAAATATCCTTAGGGATACATTTTTATAGACTTCTAAAGGCTACTTGAGGACAAGTAGGAGTCAAGTATGGGGATATTTGATGACATCAAATAACGTCTATTTTATAGCATTATTTATCCCATGTAATTAACCCATTTTGTATAATTATTGCAAAGAATTGTTAATCGTTCATATTTAAGAATTGAAGTAATTATGAAGTACTTGGTGAAACTTGACTAAAAGGCACGCACGCTTAAACGAAGATATTTTGAAGATTACTATTCTGAAGACCAATACGCCGTATCCATCAAGGAAGATACGGCGTATCCATCCCTACACTCACCAAAGACCACAAAGGAAAGAAGATCAATACGTCGTATCCAGAGAAGACCAATACGCCATATTGGATATATGGGAATAAAATATTCTAGAAGATATCAAGCGTGGTCCCTACTCCAAAAAACTCCAATACGCCGTATCCAACCCATTGGATACGCCATATCGAACCGACTTCCAAACCCTATAGATACAAAACTTAAAAATGAGTTTTAAGTGTGCTAAATCATATTCTCGATACCTAAACCACAAAAGTCGATTTTCAGAGGAGAAAAAGAGTAGAAGAGGTCTTGCAACACATTCCAATCCATAGGAGACAACGTGTAATTTCTTATACTTTTGTAATCGTTTAGTTTTTGGTATCATTCGTTAACTCGGTTAGTTTACCTTGGCTAAACCATTACTCTTGTATTAATTATGATGTTTGAAGGCTAATACCTTCAGGTATTAGCCATTATTATGAAGATCTGAATGTTTGGTTTTGTTTATATCTTGATTTCTTAATTTATCGTTGATGTATTGATTATGTTTATCACATATACTTGTTTACGTACTTTTATATGCGACCTATCATTCAACAGGATCTAGTGATACGGACCAAGTAATCTAGGTACCGGGATAGCTCTCCATATAGTAATTTATACATCTAGAATCACAGGATCACAAATATTGTCCTTCTAAAACCGTGCTAAGGATACACTTCTGGCTTAACTAGTTAACGGAAACTGCCTTTGGTTTATTGAACATGTTGACTAGTAGGTGAATCTAGATAATTCAACAAATAATGTTCTGATTCTATTGGATAGTTGGATAAGTGGACTACTAGTGTATAGATTGCCATTAAGCAGTAAGTGGGTCAAGTCTCTATGAGCTACGGTTTAACAAGATCACCATTGCTTTAAACCCTAAGATAGATTATAATCAGCAAATAAGGATGTTTTATGTGGATGCTTTAATTGTGACAGAATTAATGTGTCTAGGTCTTAGGATGAAGTTCCGCCCAAGTTTAAGAATGATATGCCTCTTCGAGATAAGTAATCATTGCACTAAATAAATAAACCAACCTTCTAATCCGATTAATGATGGCTAATACAGTTTTCTATCATAAGGCTCGACCGCTCTTTTATCTTCTGTTAATTTTCTTGCGTGGGTTAAAGTGTCTTGAATTGATTGTAGTCACCAACCAAACCCGTGCCAGTCTCTCAAGCTGAAACCCCCCTTTTACCTGTTAGAATTAGGATTTGAACTAACATAGGATTATCATAGATTTGACTTAGTTTATAAGTAACTTAGATTAGATAACCAAAATATAAATAAATTGAGAGATTTAACCTCGCTTCAAGTGTTCGACACCCTACTTACCACGAATCTACCACCGACCGGGTACACTGCCCGTTAAAGTGTTGTTTTTGGTTAAGTCGGCAAAATATAAATTTACAACTTGAATCATAAAAATATACACCACACAACGACACATCAATAAGGTTTGAAAACCTTGGAGATCTTTTATAAACAAACGGGTCATGTCAAAATATTTATGAAAATGAAACACTTAGAAAATGTTTTGAAATGAATACTTGTGCAAACCAAATAAATGACAAAAAGAAACTTTGGTAAACATTTAGTGTTGAGATTTAACGATTTAATCCGGAATATAATAAGACGATAGGATTTTCTTTGTACTTACCCCGCTTAGCCCGATAAAAAATGAAATAGTAATAAAATAATATTTTATTTAAAGTATCCTTTTATATATATATATATATATATATACACATACATACATATAGGTATCGTGTCGATTTTGAGATGCTTATTCGTTTATTTCGATCTTTGAATTCTCACGTATTTCTTGTCAAATTCTCTTGGGCCGTTTGGTCTGCTGTTTTTGTTTTCATTATTGGCTATGTTTTGAGTATTCGGTGTCGATGTCGCACTTCGCCCAAGTGCATTAAGTCATTTTCCGTAACCACCACACAACCATGTTTTTGGATAAAGGTTTTGAAAGAGGGTTAAAGGTTTTGTAATGATGATACGAATTTAGAAATAAGGATAAAGGTTTGTGAAATAGATAAGGATTTTGTGTAAGTAAAAGACGAACGCTTGTACAATAAGATAACTTTGTACAAATATTTATGAGGTAAAATTTATGTTAGGTCATGGCCGGGTACCGTTGAATGTGCGTTGAGATTATTTGTGCGTTGCTTATTATGATTTGTGTGGCTGTTATCTGTTGCTATTGAGGTGAGTTCTCGTAGCCCCACTTTTTACTGTTTTTCTGTTGGGGGAAAATGATACTCAAATGTGTTTTGAACTATTTTCTAAAATGTGCGAAATGTGGTTTTGTTTTTGGGACAATCTATGTGCTTATGACTGCTATTTGAATATGTGTAATGTGATCTTTCTTGCATGTGTGTTTGGCATGGAAAGGGTTGTAATTTACTTGCATGTATTGTGTTTGGCATGCAAGGGATGTGGTTCTTCACCTTAATTTGCTCCAGCTGGTAGGCTTTAGGTGTGATATGTCATCGGGGTTGCGACCCTAAGAGCGTTGGTACGCGCTGGTGATACCTGATTAGCGAGGATGCTAAGTCATGGGTTTGTTTGCATATATTCACTGTCATATAGCACAATTGTCCAACCGTATGAGATATTGGCACATCGACTGGGTTTTGAGTCAAAACCTACGAGCTCACCAACATTATTGTTGAAGTTTTCGAGTATCATTTTTAGGTGTATTGTTAACAAAGGTAACTAAGGACTATTGGGGACCAAAGTCGAGGACAAGTTGGGAGTTTATTTGAATACAATTGTTTGACACTTTCAAAGGTTGCGAAATTATAAACTTTTGTAAACAAATGTATGGTATGATCTTGTATCTTGTGCAATGTAAATCGTTATGTCGCATTCCCGTGTTTCCGCCGCTGACGGGGTGTGACAGATTGGTATTCAGAGCCAAGGTTATATAGAATGCTGGTTTTTATAAAAAGGAAATTTTGTAAAAACGCAACTATAACCAAACTAGAGTTTTCATAAAACCTCGAACATGATGAAAGTTGACTAGCCCAAGTAGTTCATGGTATTTCCTAAATTACGCATAGCCTGATCAACTATGCTTAATTCATGAAGGACTATGAAGTGATGGGGTTAGTTTTCTAAAGTTATGTTGGAGGAGGGAAGGGATGTGTGAGAAATGAGAACACCTGAAAATGATAAGATGTGAAATGATGAGAACACTTGCGAATGTTGAGTTTTAGAGCATATTGATTTTAGGATTGCCATGTTGCCTTAGTAGTAGTAGTGTGCGATGCCTTGAATTATCGCGGATAACAATGTTGATTGATTGATGTTGGCCGTGCTTGCCTTAGAGTAGTGCATGTTGCCTTAAGAGTTTTAGTAGAATCGTCACAGGTAGCGACATGAATTAAGGGAATGCTTTTGTGAATTTTGTGCCCTATGTGATAACCAGAAGTGCCCGTTCGGTATCGAACCTGGTCGACATTTATTTGTTGTTCGTATTTTTCCAGATATATTATATATATGTATATATATATATATATATATATATATATATATATATATATATATATACACACACACGGTAACGAACGCCTAATTTTGAACGCTATGATGATTTGTATATGTAAGCATAATAATGCTGTTAATTTGGATAATAATATTTTATGAGATATTTATACCCTTTTATCGTGTTATCACAATATGTCTACCCTAGTGTTTGTTGACCCTGAGATTTCCACCTAGGCTGACGAAGCTCAAAGCTCCCGAGTGCCCGCACCATTTCCTGAGGATCCTTACGAGGCTATTAGGCAGGCTTGTTTAGTTGAGACGGACACTGTGACCGAACCTTTTAAGGACCCTATTGAGACTGAGACACCTGAGTCACCCCACATTGTAGCATCACCCACTTCACTTCCTGATAGTAAACCACCCGCTTGTCATGCTGAGGAGTTAGAGGATTCTGACACATCTGGTACGAGATCCACGTCATCGGATTCAACCGCACCACTGTCACCAGACCACCCACTTACTCGTACTTTACCTACCCATACACCTACCCGTTCTTCATTTCACCGTAAGACTGCGCGTATGATTGTGCGTACCCCGCCCGTCATGTCCCCTGGTCATTCGGCCAGAGTGACAAAGGCGATGGCTTTGTCGGATTTAGCTTTCCGTAAGAGGTATAGACCCTCTTACGTGACACTATCATCATTATCGTCTCCGGCCCTTCCAGTACGGAAAAGGTACTGGGGTACGTCTGAGCTCATATTAGATATTGATAGTGAGGAGGATGAGATAGGAAAGGAGGATACTGATGAGGATAAGGGTTATGGGTTAGATGATAAGGGTCATGGGTTAGATGATAAGGGTCATGGGTTAGATGATGAGGGTCATGGTTTAGATGACGAGGGTCGTAGTGTAGAGAGTTATGGACTTGGTTTAGAAGAGGAGGAGGAGGCTGTACCTAAGGGTCATCGGCAGGCAGTTTTGGTTGTAGAGGCAGCCACGAGCGAGCCTTTAGGACTTTGGTATGGGGCGTTGAGACACCGAGAGTTAGCAGCAGTAGAGGATCAGGTACACAGTATGTTTGAGGTAGGACATGGTTCTGGATTTATACCAGAGCTTGAGAGACCGAAGAGAGTGTCAGCACTTAGGCAGCCCACACTCACTACATAGATAGACCTAGAGGATGGTAGGACTTACATCGATGTTCCTGCTTACCTACCACCAGCACCACCCGTTGAGACACCGCCATCTCCTGAGTGGTCGTCTGGTTCACTTCATGTTTCTCCAACACCTTCTACCGTCCCTTCACCTATTTCATCACCCATGATATCACTGACCATCCCATCACCCATAGCTTTACCCGTAGCTACCCTGACAGCCACCATTTTGGTAGACGAGGATCAGTTTATATAGGTAGGGGCACAGTTAGAGCTTTGTGGGGGCATACTCTAGGATCACACTCAGCGTTTAGACGCGATGCCACCTACTCTGTTTACGGATATTGATAGGGATATGAGAAAGTTGTACACTAGGTCAAGAGTGGTTAGAGATGAGATTTTCATACAGATGTACATGTTTAGGAGTTTAGAGCGTGAGCAGGAGAGGACTGCCGTGACATTTGGAGCTTTGTGGAGGCTCGTGCTGGCATTGGAGGCATGGGTAGGGCGTGTTGACACCCGGTTGGCAGATACGTCATGAGATAGGTATGATGACCATGGATTGATTCGTGACATGTTAGTGCAGCAGGCTGCTATGCAGTGTGAGCTTCAGGAGATAAGAGGTCGTGTTACTGCTTTAGAGCAGGAGAGGGATCGTAGAGAGTAGTAGGATGTGTAGAGATTGGTTTGATTTTGTATAACACTAAACTGAGTAGCATCAGTTAGTGTCAGATCTAAGTAGGTAGTCGATTTGTGATAGTTATGAACTGATTAGTATCAGTCAGTAGTTGACTCTTATAGAAGTTATAGTGATTATAAAAGGATGATTTGTATGGAAATCTTGAAAGGTAATGAAGAGTAGTATTCTTATTTCGTCTTGGATAGATAGATATGCCCAGTACTTGTGAGCATGGTTACCATGCATTACTCGTAAGATTGGAATGTAATTGGGTTGCTCGACCTTACCGTTATGATAGGAGGATAAGTAGTTAAGCGAAATATCGTAAGGTCACACGGAGATTTGATGCGATATAGTGAATGAACTTGAAACCCTACCATTTTGGTTAGAATGGTCAAAAATTGAGAATCGGTATTATAACCTTCCTAGTAAGGTAGAACATAAGGTACTTAGCCAAGTAGGGTTTGTTTGAGAGAGAGAGTTTGAGTAGACATTGTTAAGTGAGCTGTAGATTGTTTTGCTCGAGTAGAACATGAGATATGATATGTGAGGCATATACCTTGGTAGTATTGGTCGCGTGGACTAGAACAACTAAGACAAGTTGGTATTGTCAAAAGTATTAGAGTTTTGATGCTATGTCGAGATTCGGATCATACTCGGATGCCCGACTAAAACCGTGTAACCTAGAGGTTAAGGGATGACTAGTAAATCGAGGAATAGTAGGAGGGATTATCAGAGTGAGTGGATAGAATCTAAGAGAATCATGAGAGAGTATAAGGACTGAACGTTAGAACCAGGTCTTTAGGGGAATCGAAAGAAACCCCGCTTGAATAGACCAATTCGTTAGAGGGCTAGTGTATTGAGTTGGGGAATGGGATTTCCCTGTGGATGATCGTGGTTGAGGATTTGAGTTAAATTTCGGGGGCAAAATTCCTTTAAGGGGGTTAGACTCTGATATCCGGTAACTCTTCCTGGGTTAAGTATTATAAAATATTATGATTATATATATCAGAGTCTTTTAATTTTGTCGGTTTTCTTGGAGAAAGCTGAAAAGTTGACTTCGGTTGACCTATTTTGCGTGAAAACGGTTACGGTTTAACCGGGTTTTGGGAGAGTCATGTGTATCATAAGAGAATCACTTTTGATTCATCTTTCCATTTTAGAATGGTTATGTGGTCTTTCGGTGCTTTCCGGGAAGTTATCCCGTGTTTTGCAGAAATCGTCACGCATACCCGTACCGGGCCATAGGCAGTCTAGTTAAATTTGAAATGCGTTTATGAGACTTTGGCGTGGATTGAATAAAGATGTGTGTGTGTGTGTGATAGTGAAAATATGTATAAGTTGGTGAAACGTTGGATAAAACATGAATCGTTGAGGTGTGAATTGAAAGTTATCAGAAAACAAGTGTTTTTGTGAAATTCGGCAAAAGACTGTATCGGTCGTTAAAGTGAAAACATTGGGCAAATCAAAAGTGTCAAGTCTTATTTTGAAAGTTGGAACACTTTTAAAAATGATGGGAAAGGTTCGGTTTAGTTTAAACGAAAATTTGAGTTTTTGGTCCTGACGCGACTGGTAACCTTCTAAATGAATTTTTGGGAGATTTAAATTAGAAAAGGGTGTCGAGTAAATACTCTAGATTATTGAAAAAATGTTTTTAAACGCAATAAAAATACTAACTATTCCCGGGTAACATTTTTACTTAGCGAGAATCGAGTTTTTAGAGAACCCAACATAAAAACGAGATACCCCGAGCCCTTAGGGTACTTGGGGCGGGTATGGGACAAACAAGGGAATACCATGGCAAGTTTTTAGCACCTTTGGTCCTAGTGTATTACATATAAATTTTGTCTCAACCTAAAACACACACATTTTGCATGTTTTTCCAAATCAAAAAAATTTGTATATCTCTTTCTTTCTCTCTATTTTGGCCGAACACACCAAAGAACAATAAACACGCAAATTTTGAAGATTTGTCAAGAACACGGGGTTAATATTTGGTGTTAGATAGTTACGGGTTGTAGAAAACGATTTGGGTTTGTTTCATTCGCGTCAAAAACCGAACCAAGAACATCAAGATTGTAAGTTTTTTCTAAATTTTGTTTTAAGTTGTACTTTTATGGTTCTTATGGTGTCTTAATACTAGTTGTACAAGTTGATCGTTATGAAAATTGAAATTTGAAAACGAAACAAATGATAAAAGGGGGTGTTTGTGTGCGTCGAATACAAAAGGAAAGAAACAAGGAATGGTCACTTTTAAATTTTGGGTGTGGTGGTGAATTTATTTTGGAGTCTAATGCTTATTTGGAGCTTATTTTCAAAATTTGCTTAAAAATAAGCTCATTAAGGGCTTATTTATGTACTTTTGGGCTTATTCGGTTTTGGTTATGTTGGTTTGGGCTCGGCCTAACCGACCTACGAGGTGGGCTTGTGGTAGCACTCGGTCCAACAAGAGAAAGGGCTTGGCCCATTTATTTTTTGGCTTATTCGGTTCTTTTTTTTTTTATTTTTTTTATTGGTTTAGAGCTTATTCTGGTTTGACTTATATTGCGAGTTATAGCTTATTGTGTTTTCAATATCTATATTTAAAGCTTGTGACTAATTGGACTTGGAATTTTATGTTTTGGTTGTAGCTTATTTGACTTTGGCTTTATATATTTGGTTTCGAGCTATAGCTTCTTGTTTTCGGCTTATATATTCGATTCTTGTAGCTTATTGGTTAATGCGGCTGTATAGTATTAGTTCGAAGTTATAGCTTATTATTATCGAGTTATAACGCGAGATTAATAGCAGATATTGGATTAAAATAGGTGAATTTATATGATTGGACCTATTAGACTTATTGAATTCGGCTTATATTATTAGGCTTATGGTTAAATGGGTTTCGGCTTATAATGGGCTTATGGTTTAATGGGCTTTGGTCTGTTTGAATTATTATATGGACTTATATATTTTCATGGTATTAGGCTTAAGTTTAGGCTTCGGCCCAATAAAGAATAAGTGTATTGATTTGAAAACTATCGGGCTAAATAAAACTTCTTAATGGGCCATGAGGCCCAATGACTAATAAAAAGGACTAATGGACTCAACTAGAAGCTAAAATATTTATGTGGGTTTTGTCAAATGGTAGTGGGTTGAGATTTGGGCTTTCGGGCCCAATAAAGGAAAATATGATTGTTGGATAACTAAAATAGATGAATGGATTTATAAGTACTCACGGAAATGGAAAATGGTCAACATGATCGGTTATGGACATTGTTTGGTTAAACATTTTGAAATGTTAGGACTTAATCAAAAACTGGTTGAAGTCATTGAAATATAAGGTTTGAAAACCTTGGAGATCTTTTATTAACAAACGAGTCATGTCAAAATTTGTGTGAAAATAAAACACTTAGAAAATGTTTTGAAATGATTACTTGTGCAAACCGACTAAAAGACAAAAAACAACTTTTGTAAACATTTAGTGTTGAGATTTAACGATTTAATCCCGAATATAATAAGACAGTAGGATTTTCTTCATACTTACCCCGCTTATCCCGATAAAAAGACGAAATAATAATAACATATTATTTTATTCTATTTTATTTAATGTATCCTTATATATATATATATATATATATATATATAGGTATTATGTCGATTTCGAGATGCTTATTCATTTATTTTGATCTTTTAATTCTCGCGTATTTCTCGTTAGATTCTCTTGGGCCGTTTGGTCAGCTGTTTTCATTTTCATTATTGGCTATGTTCTGAGTATTCGGTGTCGATATTACACTTAGCCCAAGTGCATTGAGTCGTGTTGCGTAACCACCACACAACCATGTTTTTAGATAAAGGTTTTGTAATGAGGATACGAATTTGGAAATAAGGATAAAGGTTTTGTTAAATGGATAAGGATTTCGTGTGAGTAAAAGTCGAACGCTTGTACAATAAGATAACTTTGTACAAATATTTATGAGGTAAAATTTATGTTAGGTCATGGCCGGGTACTGCTGAGTGTGCGTTAAGATTATTTATGCGTTGCTTATTGTGATTTGTGCGGCTGTTATCTGTTTCTATTGAGGTGAGTTCTCGTAGCCCCACTTTTTACTGTTTTTTATTTGGGGGAAATGATAATCAAATGTGTTTTGAACTGTTTTCTGAACTGTGCGAAATATGGTTTTGTTTTTGGGACAATCTAGGTGCTTATGACTTCTATGTGAATATGTGTAATGTGATCTTACTTTCATGTATTGTGTTTGGCATGGCAAGGGTTGTGATTTTCTTGCATGTACTGTGTTTGGCATGCAAGGGATGTGGTTCTTCACCCTAATTTGCTCCAGCTGATAGGCTTTAGGTGTGGTATGTCATCGAGATTGCAACCCTAAGAGTGTTGGTACGTGTGACAACCATGACTTGAGCAGGTTAGTCAAACCGTTAGTGTTGACTTATGTATCTGTTACAATATATGGGTTATGTGTTATTTGTGTTTATTCGTATTTATATGTGTTTATGTGGGTTATGTGAGATTTGATAATCAATCCATTGAGCGTGATCGTCTCATTGGGATTGGATTGGTGTTGGATTTTGTGAAGTTCATTTCGTTCACTTTTAGTGACAAGGAAATAATTTTGGTGATTTAAGCGGTTTCGTGTTAATTGTGTAAGTAATTATTACGTATACGTATTTTTGTGTTAGTGATTTAAGATAAGATTAGGTTTTGGAAGTTGGATTAATGTGGAAAATATGACCTATGAGAAGGGAATGAGTTTTGTAAAATATAAGAGTTTTAATGAAATTTCTAAAAATAGGAAGTATGTTGATGAAATAAAAAGTTATTTTTAGAAAGTAATTTATAAGCAAAATGGTTTACCAAATTAGCTTGGGTTTTTATAAAAACTTGAGGTATTGAAGGTAATTAATTAATTAATAAAAGATAAAAAAATATTTTTTTATACATGAATAGTAAAATACGAATTTTAGGGAAAATAAGGAAAAAAAAGAAAATCAAAGCCCAATTTAATTAGGACTCTAATTAGGGAATTTTGTATCCTATATATATACTAACCCATAATACCCTAAGAACTAAATTTTCCTCCCCTCCTCTTGCATTAGTCGGCCGAATACCTCAAGAAAAGAAGAAGAAAAATTAAGGTTTTGATTTTGTGAAGAAAACAAGCTTTAAGGTATGTTTAGTTTTCTTAATTAGTTTAATTATTGATTTAATTCATGTAACAAGAGTTATGGTGGATCTAGGGTTTCATAATATTCTTTAAATTAAAGTTTATAATCTAATTAGGGTTCTTAGTAATCAATTAGATGCGAGTTGGTGTAATCGTTAGGGTTTAGATCGCGTTAGAACTTGATTTAGATTGGGGCAGAATTTAGGGCTGTGTTGTTTGGCTGATATCTCAATGATGGTAATAGCTTTTGTCAAGTTTCTGGTGTCTATGATGTAGCTCAGAGAGTCTAGTTTCCAGAACATCTGGCCTCGAAGGTTTTTAAGGTCGGGAAGTCATTCAAACGTTGGTTGCAAGAAAAGTTGTCAAAGCAGTAAATACGGGTCAGATTTAGGTCAGATTACGAGGTATAAAACCCCCACTTAAAATTCGAATTTAGCTTATCCCTTGTACAGGAGTATAGTTCTATGTGTCTATTAGAAATCCCCTAAAGGAGAACTTATGATTTGGAGTTTGAGTATGATTTTTAGGTCCAAACTTTTTAGTATGCAAACATATCCGAATTGGGACTGTTTTGAAGTTTGATTTTCTTAGGAGTACTTGTGCATGTTCCTGATAGTACACCACCCGCTTGTCATGCTGAGGAGTCAGAGGATTCTGACACGTCTGGTGCGAGATCCACGTCATCGGATTCCACCGAAACACTGTCACCAGATCACCCACTTACCCATACTTCACCCACCCCTACACCTACTCGTACTTTATTTCACCGTAAGACTACGCGTATGACCGTGCGTGCCCAACCCATCATATCCCCTCGTCATTCGGACAGAGTGACAGAGGCGATGGCTTTGTCGGATTCAGCTTTCTTTAAGAGGTATAGATCCTCTTACGAGACACCATCTTCATCATCGTCTTCGGCCTTTCGAGTACGGAAGAGGTACCGGGGTATGTCTGAGCTCAGTAGTACTATTGTGAGGATGATGAGATAGGAAAGAGGATACTGTTTGAGGATGAGGGTTATGGGTTCAGAAGATGAGGGGTCTTAGTTTTTAGATGATGAGGGTTCATTAGTTTAGACTGTGAGGGTCGTAGTGTAGAGAGTGATGGACTTAGTTTAGATGGGGAAGAGGAGCTTGTACCTGAGGGTTAACAGCGGGCAGCCCCAGTTGTGGAGATAGCTGTGGGTGAGCCTCTAGGATTGGGTTATGGGGGCATTGAGGCGCCAAGAGTTAGCGGTAGAGGAGGATCAGGTATACAATACGTTTGAGGAAGGACAGGGTTCTGGAATATGTTCTAGAGCTGATGAGGACCAGAGAGAGTGTGGCACTTAGGCAGTCACACTTACTAATCGATAGACCCATTAGTGACAGGTATAGCTTACATTGATGTTCCCTGTTTATCCACACCGCAACACCTGTCATGACACCGCCATCACCCGTGTGGTCGCCTGGTTCACTTCCTGTTTCTTCAGCACCTTCTGCCATCCCTTTACCCATGATATCATCGACCATCCCATTACCTATAGCTTCACCAGTGGCGACCCCGACTGCTCCATTCTGGAGAAGAGACCCAATTATAGAGATAGGGACATTTGAGCTTTATCGGGGCATACACCAGGATCACACTCAGCGTTTGGACGCGATGCCACCCACTGTGTTTGCGGATATTGATAAGGATGTGAGAGAGCTATACACTAGGTCAGGAGTGGTTAGATACGAGATTTTCTCATAGAGGTACAGGTTTAGGAGCCTAGAGCTTGAGCAGGAAAGGATTGCCGTGACGTTTGGAGCTTTATGGAGGCTCGTGCTGGTATTGGAGGCATGGGCAAGGCATGTTGACACCCGAATGGCAGATATGTCACGGGTAGGGTATGATGACCATAGATTAATTCATGACATGTTAGTGCAACAGGCCGCCTTGCAGCTATCATGATCCATAAAAGTGTGAGCATGCCGGTCCGAAGGTCACAACATTACATGAAGGCAATACCACAACAAGGATGATTAAGAGATTTACTGTGGCTGATGATCTCAAAGAAAGCTCAAAGATCACACAAGTCAAAGGAACTAAGCTCAAAGATCACTACATTATGTACAAAGAAATCAATGCATGAAGAATCAAAGACTACGAGCTGAACACAAGATCAACATTACAGAGCTTAATTTAGTATTTTCTGGGGTGACCTCCCTTAGGGGGAGATTGTTAGATATTAGAAAAAGACTCGGTCACCCCGTGTATTTTACCGTTTATTGTTGCTCGTAGTTAAGTAGTTAATGTATAACATTCGGTAATGGGCCGGGTATTAAACCCAACATGTAAGCCCACTACTAAGGCCTTATGGCCGGTTTTAGTGTTACTATATAAGCCTCTTCCATGCCATGGAAGAGGTGGGTTAGTCATTTACATAATACAAGTTCATTTTCTCTCACTAGAAAGTTCTCTCTCACTTTCTCTCTCTAGAACTTGGCTAATCCACTAGTCATTCGATTGTGTTATGATTTCCAATATCCTACAATTGGTATCAGAGCACATGGGATGATTAGCTAGATTGTGTGTGCGTTTTTTCTTGGTTAATTTTGATCAAAAGTTTTGTTTTTGAAGGTTTATAGTCTTGTTCTTGGTTTTATTTGATCTTGACATTTGTGATGTTAAAGTTCACATTTTTATAGTTTCTATAGCCTTCTAGTATCAAGTTGTGCAAAAGAAACCAGGCAAAAATATTCAAAAGGGTGATTTTTAGGTGAAAAACCAAATTTTTCATTCCAGTGAGTTAGGTTACTGTTCGAAGATCTTCTTAGCGAGTTAGGTTACTGTATTGGCGAGTTGTTAGCATAGTACACTGTGTGTCAGAAAGTACTGTGTCAGCGAGTTGTCGTTTTGTGCAGGTAGCGAGTTAACCTTTCTTGCATGTAGCGAGTTGAGGACTAGCGAGTTGGATACTAGCGAGTTGAAGACTAGCGAGTACAGGTTTTTGAAGATCTTTATACTAGCGAGTTATGAACAGGAACTATGTCAGTTTAATTTCTTGCAAGCGAGTTATCCACTCTCTTCCAGCGAGTTACATTGCAGCAAGTTGTGGACTTACCTAACAAACCTGTACAACAATTCACCATTTCAAACAATCAATCACCACTTTTAACATACAATCACTAATCATTGTTCGATCAACTTAATCATTTTATAATCAATTAAGATGGCTAATCTTTCGAAAGACATCCAATGTGCCGGTTCCGATACCCGACCACCTATGCTTGATAGGACCGACTTTGCATCATGGAAACAACGAATTCGACTATATTGTCGGGGTAAAGAAAATGGGGTGAACATCTTGAAGTCAATTGATGAAGGACCTTTTCTGATGGGAACTTTTCGGGAAACACTTGCTGAAGGTACTGAAGGTGCCTTACATCTAGGTCCAGAACGACCTTGAGTCTATTCTGACCTGTAACCTAAAGATAAAGAAAGGTACAATGCTGTTATTCGGGCAACAAACATCTTACTTCAAGGGTCACCAAAAGATATCTACTCTCTTATTAATCATTACACTGATGCAAAGGACATATAGGACAATGTGAAGATGCTCTTAGAATGTTCGGAATTAACAAAAGAAGACCATGAATCACAACTGTATGATGACTTCGAACACTTCCGTCAGCACAAAGGAGAGACTATTCATGATTACTATGTCTGGTTTGCCAAACTCATCAACGACATGCGTAACATCAAGATGACCATGTCCAGAATGCAGTTGAATTCTAAGTTTGTTAATAACATGTTGCCAGAATGGGGTAGATTTGTAACAGTAGTGAAACTCAATAGAGGTTTGAGGGACTCCAACTATGATCAACTGTATGCTCGTGGAAGCTTTGATGTCATTGTGGGAATGGACTGGTTGTCCAAAAGGAGTTAGGTGATAGTAAGTCATAAGGGAAGGTGGTATAGATACCTTGAAAGTTGATGAGATACTTTTATGTTCATGTGAAACGTACTCAGGAGTCGTGATAGACCTTAATGAACACTAAGGTAGGTTAATCGAAATTGATGGTATATCCGTCGTACGAGACTTATTACATGTTTTTCCGGAAGACTTGTCAATGACCACCGCAATGACAAGTTGAGTTCCGCTAGACATTAGTTTCATTGGGCAACGCCATTCCGCGAAGTCTCCATATCGTCCTAGCACAATGGAAAGTGCCAAGAAGCGTCGTGAAACAACTTTAAAGTTGCAAGACAAAGCTTCATACGACCTAGTCATTTTCCGTAAGGAGCACCAGTGTTTTTTGTTAAAGAAGAGGAGCATGGAGTTCATTTGAAGTTAGAGTTGGAATTACTTACTGAGGAAGAGAAGTTTATGCTAAGTAAACTAGTGATAGACAGTGAAGAATGGGAATTACCTACGACCCATCCGAGATAAATGATTATTCTTAGGATTGGCAGGTTACATACCACATTTCATCGCAACTTTTCTAAAGAATTGTTAAAAAAAACCCCTACTTCCCTAACTTATAGGAATCAGGTATGAGTAGGAGCGCATGAACGAGAAGAGGCTTTCTAATACTTTGAGGAATGATTTGTAGTGACACTTTGATTAATCGAATGTAGTGGTTTATGCTGAGAAGAAATGCGAGTGAAACAAAGACGTGTAAGGGAGCAAGTCCATGACTATCCAGTCAAGGTTTAAGGACAAGATATCTTGGCTACATCAAGCGAGACTCCAAGGTAGAGAACACTCCTAGCAGAAGATAGCTGCGTGACCTAGACAACAAATGGAAAACGAAGGCAGATGATGGTTAGTACTTTATGAATTAAATATATATGAGTATGAGTATGAAATTCGCTACCATCTAGGTAAGGCAAATTTGGTGACTGATGCATTAAGTAGGAAGGAACGAGTGAAACCTAGTAAACTTTTCGAGCGATGGTATACATTCAGTAAGGATAAGAGGAATCTGATATTGGCAGCCCAAATGATGCGTTCAAGAAAGAGAAAGTAGCAACCATAAAGGCTTCATGGGTTAGATTAACATATGGAAAGAAGGAGGATGAGAGTTTGTACTTTATGGACCGTATATGAGTTCTGTTAGTAAGGAATGATGAGGATGGTAGTAATGGATGAGGCTCATGCATCAAGGTACTTAGTACATCCGGGAGCGGATAAGACGTACTATAACCTTAGAGACACGTATTGGTAGCCACGTGTAGAAAATATATAGTTACTTATGTTAGCAATTTTTGGATTTGTTTAAGAGGTGAAAGCTGCAATGTCAAAGACTTTTGGCTTGCTACAACAGCCTGAGATACTTAAGTGAAAATGAGATAGAATCACCATGAAATTTATTGCTAAATTTCCAAGGTTAAAGTAGTGAGTATGATGTGATTTGGGTGATGGTCGATTGACTGACCAAGTTAGCTCAGTTTCTAGCTATACAAGAAAATTTCAAGATGTGAAGTTGGCAAGGATTTATATTGATGAGATAATAGCAAGGAATGAAATTCTAGTGACGATTAACTCAGATTGAGATGGATGATTTACCTCGTGGTTTTGGTAGACGTTGCAGAAAGTGTTAGAGACACGATTGGATTTGAGTACTGCTTAGCATCCTCAAGCAGATGGACAAAGTGAACGTATGATTAAGACTTTAGGAAGATATAATGAGGGCATGTGTTATTGATTTTGGTTGTAGTAATCATTCAAGCAATTGGTGTGCTCCGTTTGAAGCTTTGTATGGAATGAAATGTAGGATCGCGCTTTTTTTAAGGGGCAAGAAATGGGAGGAGAGTAGTTTTGACAGTAGCCTGATGTTAGAACTAGATATGACAGAAAAGTATAATGAATAAAAGAAAAGCTCAAAGCGGCAAAAGACCGTCAAAAGAGTTATGCTGATAATAGACGCAAACCGTTAGAGTTTGAGGTAGGAGATCGGGTTATGCTAAAAGTGTCGCCTTAGAAAGGTGTAATTCGCTTTGGGAAAAAGGGTAAGTTAGCATCGAGGTATGTAGGGCTATTTGAGATTCTTGAAAGAGTAGGTCTTGTAGCTTATCGGTTGAGATTGCCTGAGGAATTGAGTGGAGTACATGACACGTTTCATGTGTCAAACCTAAAAACAATGTCTGGCGGATGCTAGTCTGCACAGTCCATTAGATGAGATCAGGTTGACAAAACTCTTCGTTTTGTTGAGGAACCTGTTGAGAATAGTGACCGTGAAGTTAAAAGGTTAAAATGTAGCAGAATGGTGGTAGTTAAGGTCCATTTGGGCTCGAAGCGAGGTCTTTAGGACTTCAGGTAAACTGAGTATCCACACTTGTTCATTAAGCAAGGGATCATATGTGAGTATTTTCAGTTTAAAGTTGGGTTACGCAAGGTTTCTGGTAACCTAAGTATGCCCTTAAGATGTGTTTGTGTGGATTGTGGTTTAAAGTTATTTTATGAATAAACTCGAAGTCGAGCCGATTTTCAAAAAACGTTAGGCTTTGTAACAACTTATAACTTGGGTTCAAGACAATTCTTGTTTGATGAGTTGAGAGACCAGGTTGTAAATGACGTTGTTACCCAATTTAAGGTTTTTGATGAGTCTCCTCGATGATAAGCGAGGTTCAGGTAGTTGGATGTTTCTTTTCATTGAAGCGGTTATGCTGCTATGCGTACCTTTTTGTGGGCAGGCAAAGTTGTTAGCAGTAAGATATCTTGTGAAAGTTAGTTGGAATTCAAAGGAACTGAGTTTACATGAGTATAGGACGGCCTACTTGAAAGATAAGTATCCTCAATTAAATTGTTTTGGTAATGATAAGATGAAACCTTTTTGGTTAAACTCGGAAGAATTACCAAAGGAGGAATATTGTACAACCATGGACTTGAGCAAGGTTATCAAAACCGTTAGTGTTGACTTATGTATCTGATGCAATGTATCGGGTTATGTGTATTTGTGTTTTATTCGTGTTTATATGTGATTATGTGGGGTTATGTGAGATTTGATAATCAATCCATTGAGCGTGATCGTCTTACTGGGATTGGATTGGTGTTGGATTTTGTGAAGTTTATTTTGTTCACTTTTAGTGACAAGGAAATAATTTTGGTGATTTAAGCAGTTTCGTGTTAATTGTGTAAGTAATTATTACGTATATGTATTTTTGTGTTAGTGATTTAAGATAGAATAGGTTTTTTGTAAGTTGAAGATTTAATGGGAAAATATTACCTATGAAAGGGAATAGAGTTTTGTAAAATATAAGAGTTTTAATGGAAATTGCTAAAAATAGAAGTATGTAGGACGAAATAACAAGTTATTTTTAGAAAGGTAATTTATAAGCAAAAATGGTTTTACCAAATAGCTTGGTTTTTTTATAAAAACATGAGGTATTAAAGAATTAATTAATTAATAAAAGATAAATACAATATTTTTTTTATACAAGAATATAAAGATACGAATTTTTTAGGGAAAATAAGGAAAAAAGAAAATCAAAGCCCAATTTAATTAGGACTCTAATTAGGGAATTTTGTATCCTATATATATACTAACCCATAATACCCTAAGAACTAAATTTTCCTCCCCTCCTCTTGCATTAGTCGGCCGAATACCTCAAGAAAAGAAGAAGAAAAATTAAGGTTTTGATTTTATGAAGAAAACAAGCTTTAAGGTATGTTTAGTTTTCTTAATTAGTTTAATTATTGATTTAATTCATGTAACAAGAGTTATGGTGGATCTAGGGTTTCATAATATTCTTTAAATTAAAGTTTATAATCTAATTACGGTTCTTAGTAATCAATTAGATGCGAGTTGGTGTAATCGTTAGGGTTTAGATCGCGTTAGAACTTGATTTAGATTGGGGCAGAATTTAGGGTTGTATTGTTTGGCTGATATCTCAATGATGGTAATAGCTTTTGTTAAGTTTACGGTGTCTATGTTGTAGCTCAGAGAGTCTAGTTTCCAGAACATCCGGCCTCGAAGGTTTTTAAGGTCGGGAAGTCATTCAAACGTTGGTTGCAAGAAAAGTTGTCAAAGCAGTAAATACGGGTTAGACTTAGGTCAGATTACGAGGTATAAAACCCCCCACTTAAAATTAGAAATTAGCTACCCCTTTCTACGAGATTTAGTTTCGATAGTCTATTAGAAATCCTAAAGGAGAACTTCTGATTTGGAGTCCTAAAGTATGGTTTTTAGGGTCCAAAACTTTTTAGTGTGCAAACATATCCGAATTGGGCTGTTTTGACAGTTTGATTTCTTTAGGAGTACTTGTGCAGTAAATGGATTTTGGAATCATGAGTATTAATATAACTCATAAAATAACATATGATTTTTTTGATTTTTGGTATGAATTATGGAGGTCATTAAGTTGAGGTTTTGAGTACGTTAAGTCACGTTAAAATTTTGTAGTTTCAAACAAATTGTGACTAACTAGTGAAACTTGTTAATGAAGTGGTTAAAGTTGGGTATGGTGTCGAGGTGACCCATAGGGTTAATAGAACACCTTATACATCTATCATATGTTTGTTACATGTGCATTAAGCTTTTGGCTTAGTAGCGTGTAACACGATTAATTTTGATGTTTATATTTGTGCTAGTTGTTGTGAAGCTTTTTGTTGGAATACTTTTGGAAAGCTAAGCAAAGGTGGAGTTTCATAGCCCCTTTTTTCTCATGTAGTTTTGGTGTGGAGAATGATTCTTTGGTGTCGTGTTTATTAAATGTTTTTAAAAAGCTTGTTTGGTTATGTGTATTGGGACGTAGGGCACTTTTATCCCGTTGCGTTATGATATATATAGTTTGGTATGTGATCCCATATAAGCAAAAATGAGGTTTGGCGGTGATAAGAACTGCGTAAGCAAATATGAAGGCCAAGTAGCCCCCCCACCAAATTTTAATAATTTTTGGTATGATTGTAATAGTGCGTGGGCACGTTCCACCCGTGTGTAATTGGTGTCATGAATTGTTTTGGTAATTGCAACAGCTAATTGAAAGTTTATTTTGGGATATTCTTGTATGTCGTAAACCTATGATTCTCGCTCAACTTTATGTTGACGTTTTAAGCATCATTTTCAGGTGAGCTTAATGGTGCAAAGATAGAGCGAAGTGGCTAGAAGAGACCGTAGGATGCTTGGAGTTTCTTTATGATTTCTGTTTGAATAAATGTGTTTGCATGAATTCTTTGGATTATGTTTTGCATGTCATTTATTAATGAGACCTCTTTCTCATTAATAAAGACACCATTAGGTTTTGGGTATTGTTATGACACTTTGCGTCTTTTCTTTACTTTAGTTTTCATTTTAGTATTCTCTATATAGACACCATGTGTTGTGATGATATCCATTCTTGTTTACGCCTCGCGTTTCCTCCTTGGCGGGGTGTGACAGTACGCGCTGGTGATAAGACTAGCGGGGATGCTAGGTCTTGGTACATGATTAGCGGGGATGCTAGGTCTTGGTACATGATTAGCGGGGATGCTAAGTCATGGGTTTGTTTGCATATATTCACTGTTGTATAGCACAATTGTCCAACCGTGTGAGATATTTGCACAGCGACTAGGTTTTGAGTCGAAACCAACGAGCTCACCAACATTATTATTGACGTTTTCGAGTATCATTTTCAGGTGTATTTTTAACAAAGTTAACTAAGGACTATTGGGGACCAAAGTCGAGAACAAGTTCGGAGTTTATTTGAATACAATTGTTTGACACTTTCCAAGGTTGCGAAATTGTAAACTTTTGTAAATAATCTTTTGTAAACAAATGTATGGTATGATCTTGTATCTTGTGCAATTAAATCATTATGTCGCATTCTCGTGTTTCCGCCGCTGACGGGGTGTGACAACTATCCAATTAGTGTCTCCTTCAATATTGTACTTTTCAAGCAAGCATTCAAATATTATTAATATTAGAATATCAATCATTTCATCCCCATTCTTTTCTGCATTTTCTTTTATATTGAACTCTAAATCAAAGTAAAGGTGGCATGGCATTCCCTATAATTACAAGACATTTCATTATTAAGAAAATTAAAAGCACATTTTGTGGTCAAAAGTAGAAGCAAACATTACCTCTTGAATAACTTCATAATGGTGACAAAATTTACAATTCATGTTTTTGTATCTAATAATCAACAATTAACAAAAACATTGAAATGTAAACAAATCAAAATCAAATATGTACACTTAATAACCATTCAATGCTAATTTTCAAAAAACGTACCTCCTCCAAAACTCTTTATATGTTGAAACAAGAAACCTTCTGTGTCCACTCACATGATCCGGATAACTAAAAATACGAATACCTACAAATTCTTTTCCATAATTCATTGCCTCCACTTGTGTTGGAAATGTAGCCCAAATATCATCTCTAACAAAATATTAAAAACGAAAATTAATAGATAATAAATATACCGGCTATTAAATAAGTACAAAGATTATGCAAATACTTCACACACATTGATTTATGTTCATCTTCAAGCTCAATGCATATCTCATCTAACAATCACAGTAACCGCGATTGTCTTTTTGGACGAACGCCTTTTGGGGAACCATAGAAAACAACCGGTGAGAAATTACTTCCATTATTCAACTTCTTTTTTCCAACAATCGGTGTATAAATCTGAAACAAAATTATTATATATAATTTTACATAATTAACAACATAAGCTGGCAATCATTAAAAATGTCTTACTAAAGCAATATTGATATTGATTAACATGATAATGCACTAGAAAATAAACATTAATGCATAACAAAATAAACATTAATGCAGTAGAAAAAGTAGTTTAAAGGTTATAATTTGTCACGCATAATAAAACTAAGTACGGATGTAGAATTCCATTCTTACCTCTTTTCCTTTGAAATCTTCAGTTTTAGATTCACACTCTATATCAATGTTTTCAATTTCGTCATCAAACTCATCGAATTTCTTTTCAACATCTAGATCTTCATCATCATCAGAATTTTCATCAGTATCTGTATCCATTTGAATAAACGCTTTCGGGAACAACGATCTTCTTGTGCTTGACATCATCAGATTATTATAATGTAAAGATGTTAATCTATTACCTCAGTATCTGTCACTAAACTAATTTTTAGTACAGACTAAATTTTATTTACGGACTCAATTTAGCCCATGAATCTAATTGAAAGACCAAACAAAAGAAAATAATAATACCCAATTCAAAATATACAAATTTAGCCCATGATTTTGTAAAGTATTTGGCAAGAATAAGAAATATTAATTTTTATTGATATTTTTTTAAAAGAATACACAAAGATTAAATTTTTTGATAGGACAATATTAGCGTAAATCGAAGATAATGAGTAAATACTAAGTGATATTGAAGCTGTTTTATATATAGATTTTAGATTTTAATTAGATATAATTAATTATTTAAAATAAGATTATTTTCAAAAGTAAAATTTTTTTACACATTATAATAAAACTGGTACATCATGTTAATAAAACCCTAAAAAACTTATAATCTTTTGCATTATGTTAATAAAAACCCAAAAAACTTTAAACTCTAAATCAAAATTTTAATGTTATAATGATAAGCTTTTCTTTACATTTAATGATCAATTTTTCTTTACTGTGATGCACTAGATTAATAAGTTTGATCCTCTACAATTTCAAGTACATAACAACGTATACAATATGTTTAATGTTACTGCATCACTATGTTATTCTACTCCATTATATCATTATAAAGTTAAACCGTTAAATTCAAAACAAAAAACCCTAATCCTCTAAATACCTAATCCCTAAATCCAAAAAAAGGCCAAAACCCAAAACTTCAAATCCCTAAACTCTATATACAAAATTTATAGGAATTATTCTAGTATATCATAATGTTTTAATATTACTGTGATGTAGCTGAGCTCGCGATCTGAAAACCATACCAGACCGACTAAAACCAGACCGGACTGAAACCGACTTCGGCCAAAACAAGAACCAAAGACCGAACCGAAATGGTCATGTCCGGTACAGGTTAGTCTGGTCCTGGTAGGTCACAGTGTGATGTACTACATTGACAAGTTTGATGCATTACAAATGCAAGTGCATCAAAACGTATAATCTAGTACATCATGCTAATAAAATCCCAAAAACTTTAACCTCTAACCTTAAATCCAAAATTAAGCATTTTAAAACTAAATTATAATCAAATTGCATATTATTTCATTACAATTAACAAGCAAGAGTATACATGTCTAAATCATATCTATTAACAAATCTTGTAAATAAGTAAAACTTATAATAAATAAACAAGATGAGATCAAAACTGGCGGTATTGTTTTTTTAATTAAGTAAAACTTCAGGGTCTATTCTATAATAACATAAAATCAATAACCATGCCTTTTAGATTCCACAAAAACACGCCCCATTCATTTATATTGTTTCTCTAATTCCCCAATCAAAAAACACACACTTAAAATCCAACTATGATTCGATCAAATTTACTCGAACTAACACCACCTGGTAACTATATCTTAATACATTTTTTGATTAAATTTTACTGTATCGCTTATGTTTATTTTATAAATTAAATTGTTTTTATGTTTATTTTTTAGAAAAAAATAAGAGGAAAAAAATAAAGAAATATGTTGAAGAGGAAATATCATCATCTAGCTGCAAGTAAGTTTTTTTATTTGTTAAACTGATGATTTGTGTATTATTATGTTAGAGATTTAATAAAAAATGGACTTAGATTCATTTGGATGTTGTTTTTAGTTCATAGGGATGAATTATGTTAAGTATGATTTGACATTTGTGTGAAACATGATTGTGAGTGCCTCGTTATCTGACTGATTTGTTAAAAAATGAACTGAGATGCAGTAGGATGTTGTTGTATGTTCATTTGGATGAATTATAATAAGTATTGTTTGGCGTTTGTGTGAAACATGACTGTGATTGCTTTAACATGTGAATGATTTGTAAAAAAATGAAGTTAGATGCAGTAGAATGTTGTTTTATGTTCATAGGGATGAATTATGCTAATTATTGTTTGGCGTTTGAGTGAAACATCACATGTATTAGGATGGTGTTATATGTGCTATTTTACAGCAAAACTAATTTTTTGTGCTATTTTATGTGATGTTTTAACAAAAATAAACTAATATATATTAGGATTAATTTATTCTAAATATTTGCTTGTGTTTTTTTGGAAATAGATTATGTTTGTATGCTATTGTCTGTAATGTGGTTTAAAAATGCATATGCTTTGCCATTAATGTAGTATGTTTCTAACATTGTTCGTATAGATCATTTAGTAATGCTTTTACTGAATCATTTTCTAAGAACAGTTATTGGTTTGTTGCATCATACTTATTCTCCACTGCAGCATAGTGTTTTAAACTATTAATATAGAGGAGTATAATGTTATTGAATCATAAGTCTTAATGTCTTATCGGAAATCAATTGTGTTTGATGTTAGAAAAATGAATTTGATGCATTAGCACATCAACAATGATTGTAATGAAAAAGGACTGTAATGCACTATTTTCATATTGTTGTTAATATAGATTTGTAATGTTGATCGTATAGATTAAAATGTGTAATGTATTGCAGTAGAATGTAATTTTCTTTTAATTTAATCTGGCTTAGTACTGTTTCAGGTGATATTGAATCAAAAGATATTATCAAAATTAAGGCATCAAAGAAAAATAAAGGAAAAAGGCTAGTAATACAGTTTGATTCAGAAGTTAAAGATGAAGCTTTCATGAGAAAGAAGAATAAAAAAGGACTAGAGAATATCATTGTCGAACATAAAGCAAAAGTACCAAAAAAATGAACCAAAATCAATCGTGTTGAATCCCACTCTAGATAGATCTTTACTGCCTATTAAGGATGGTGATTAACCTATGTAATCACAAGCTAATCATGAGAGAGACTCTTGCTAAACAAAGCTAATGTCTATGTGGAAATTAGACAAAGCTTATAAGAAGAACAAGACTATTAAACTAAAAGATCCTTCT